>OMLC01095127.1:0-10549 GCA_900302585.1 Regalecus glesne | reverse complement strand
TGTCATATCTACCTCGCCTACGTAAATGCCAAGGTCCTCCTCATCATCGGTCCTGTAGCACACTGTCAAACCCAGCTTTTCCTGCTGACTGGACTTATACAGCTCCACCTCCTACATAGAGAGATGGGGGGTTTGGAATGAAGATGAAAGACAGGACAGAAAGAGATAGAAAGAAGGAAGGAGGGAAATAAAGATTAAAAGAAGAAGAGCAAGAAAAATAATGAAAATATAAAAAATAAGAGAGAAAGAGAGAGCGAGGGTAGCAAATAAGAGACGGAAAAAATAGCATGAGAAAGAAGAATGACAGATATGCCATGCAGGAGATTGTGAAAATGAAAGAACGGAAAAGATAAGAAAGAAAAGAAGTGGAGGAGAGGACAGAAAATTGAGGTGAGGTGGTCCTCTCACATAAAATGGAGGGTAAGTCAAGTAAAAGATAAGACAAGAGAGAATAGCTAACTATTAGCTGTCGTGACTTTGGAGGAGAAGAGCAATTGGTCAAGTGAATATGGGTCAGGCATAAAATGAGACAAAAAAGAGAGGCTGAAAACTTGGGGGAGAGGAAGCTAGCAGAGAGAGGGATGTAATTTGGGGAGCATAACAGGGTAGGTGAGACAGCGGTGTAATTTCCTAGGTTCCTTTTGAAAAGCTTTAGGTTGACGCTCAACTTACTGCCTCATTCCACAAAACACTTGAAAATATTCCATGAGTTCACTTAATTAAATTAATTAATTAAATTCAACTATTTACTTGAAACTCACAAAAAATACAAAAATGGAAAGGGTCATCAAAAATACATAGGATTTGAGGGTTTAAAGATAGTGACAAAGCAAGGTCAAAAAACTTTCGTTTCAATCTTCTTTTCATTTCCTGTCTACCCCGCTCCTCACATATCAAAATAAAATCACGCCAACATTGGGCATCAAATTCATATTAAAAATCCTTTCCTACAGATCCAATCAATGCATTTCAACATTTTTTAATTATGAAATTTCATCAATCGATCATCAGCCGCTTATCTGAAATAAGGTCACAGGGAACTAAAGCCTATCTCAGTCCTCATTAGGCAGGAATACCCCCTGTATAGGTCACCAGTCCATCACAGGGCGGTTAGGGAAATAGTCTCTCAAGGACACCTCAAAACACTTCTTTGCAGGTGTGGGGATTGAACCTGCAACCTTCTGATTGCCAGACAACCACTCAACCCATTGAGCCATGCCACCCCTAAATCTTGAAATTGTAAATCATATTTATCTTATTTATGAACTTGTACTCTTTTAAAAGTAAAATCATTTTAACTTAAATAGACTACACCTCTACAAGGGGTAGAAAAATTAGAGATACAGGGAAAGTGAATCATGTTTTTGTTTAATGGGGGGGTGTTATTTTGCTGACTTCACAGATGACTGAACTGTAATCCATCACTTCCCTGCAGAGCAGAATGATGTGAAAAAACAACACACTCAGCGAAAACTGCTGCATCACTAGACATTTAAGACACCGATGCAGTGGCCTCAGGTGGAGGATCCAACCATTAGAGGAAGTGAACTGATCATTAAACTCGGGTCATCTTCCTCGTCAAACACCATAGCTTTTTGAAGTTGAGTTTAATTAACACCCCCACCACTCACACTACCACCTCTACTTCCATCCCCCCATCCTTGATTGTTTCTTTCTGTCTTCTTTCCTTTCTTTTCCTTCCTATTCTTCATTCTTTACATATTACATTACATTAGAGCAGTCCTTCTCACATAGTGGGATCGCCCAGGTACTGACCCCTTGATTGCCTGGTAAGAAAGCACCAAAGTTTTAAATTTGATGAAATGCATAACAGGTAGCCAGTGGAGGGCAGTGAGCAGGGGGGTGACATGGGAAGGACTGGGGATGTTGAGGGGCAGTATTCTGGATGAGTTGCAGAGGTTTGATGGCAGATGCCGGTAAACCAGCCAACAGAGTTGCAGTATTCTAGGCGGGACAGGACCATCATCTGGACCAGCAGCTGGGTTGAGTAGGTGTTGAGGAAGGGGCGGATTTGCCAGATGTTGTAAAGGAAGAATATGCGAGTTCGACTCACTGCCGCGAAGTTCTCGGAGAGAGATAGTTTATTGTCCATCACCGATCCGAGATTCGTAGCAGTTTTCTTCCGCTTATTCTTACCGTCCTTCAGGGATCTCTTCCTTTTCTTCCATTATCCATCCATCCATCATTAACCGCTTACCTGAAATCGGGTCACAGGGGAACTGGAGCCTATCTCTGTTCTCATTGGGTAAAAGGCAGGGTACCCCCTGTATAGGTCACCAGTCTATCACAGGGCGGAGTAATTAGGGGAACAGTGTCTTGCTCAAGACACTTCAACACACTTCTCTGCAGGTGCAGGGATCAAACCTGCAACCTTCCGATCACCAGGTGATTGCTCTACCAACAGAGCCATGCCACCCCCCTTCTTCCATTATCAATCAATACATTTTATTTTGTTGTATATTTCTTACATAACATTGGAAGGCATCGAGAATGTAAAATTTGATTAACACAACCCCATCTTCATCATTCCGTCTAGCTTCCCTCCTTCCAATGCTCTCTTATTTTCATTCCGTATTTCCTTTTCTTTTGTTTTTCTATGAAAACCAGCTACTTTCTGCTTGCATCAAATGCAATCAGTTCAAACCACAGATAGTGGTTGATAATAATTTTCTTGCAATGGTATACCATCTTTATCACTTAATACTTGTTGGATTGAATGAGAATTTCTGATTTCTTTTTCTTTTTCAGGAATGTGATGTGAAGATATTATTGTAGAAAAGCCCACATTCAGACCTCATACTCCAGCTCCTCCTGCCGATCCACCTCATGATTGGAGACATCAAAGTAATCATTGGCAGTGTCGTGCTCAAATGCACAGCTGAGGGGGGGCAGAAAAGGATGGGGAAGATAGACCAAAAACAATGTCACAGAGCTAACAATCATTATTCACTGCTCAAATCTAGGGACATCTAAAAGAAAGAATGTTGACTTAGAAATTTAAAAAAGAACAACGAGGACTTATGTCTTACAGTTCATTGATCCCATATGGCCCCACCAGGTGAGGAAGAGGAGGAGAAGGTGGTGGTGGAGGGGGTGAGGAGGAACCTCCCCTGCTCTGGCGGTGCCCCCTCGCCTGTCCAAGGGTCAGAATGTTCTGGAAGCTGATTTCAGTCTGCGTGGCATTGTCGACACAGTCTGGAATGGCTACCATTGTGATGGAGGACATTGTGGGGCCGCAGCTTCCATTATTGCCACTGCACACCAGGGTACCTACAGAGAGCAGAAAAAACTTGAATGTAAAAGAATAACAGGAAATTATGTCAAATGATCTATTCTGAGAAATGAGATACCTCCTCTTACAAATTAGTGATGACATTGCACGACCACATGACATCCTGGATAAGGTAGCAGTTCTTCATAGGACACACACCATTCATACTTATGGGTAATTTAGAGTGTGTGTTCATCCAACACACATGTCTTTGGACAAAGGGAGGCAATTGAAGAAAAAAACAACCCAGATACTGGGAGAGTGTATAAAAAAAGCCATACAGAAAAGCAATGAACCCCAGATCCTCTTCGGGTGAGGAAACACTGCTAACTGTGGAGATTTAAATGAATCAAGACAGTGTGATTGTCTGATGTCAGCAGGCAGGTTATTCCACAAGAATAGGGTCTGAAAAGAGAAGGCTCTGCCATCACCTGATGTTCTTTTAACTTGGGGCCCACAGAGGTGTCCTGTATTTTGAAAGCGGAGAGTGTGAGCTGGAACGTACTGTATAAGGGGATCAGACAGATGTGATGGAGCAAGTCCATTCAGGATGTTAAAACTTAGTAGAAGCACCTTGAAATCGGATCTACCATTTATAGGAAGGCAATGAAGGGAGGCAAGAATTAGTGTAACAGTTCATTTCTTTCAACATTTCTTTCAAAAATTAGTTAGAGTTCTGGCAGCAGCATTTTGAACCATCTGAAGACTTATGTGCTAGCAAGTGGTAGACCTAAAAACAGAATATTACAGCAATCAAGTCTGGATGTAACAAATGCATGTATTTAAGTCTCTGCCTCAGCCATAGACAGACAGGATTGAACTTTCGCAATGTTATACACGTGAAAAAGGCTTTCTTGGTGTGTCGGTGCATGTTCAATAATACAGGTAAGGGAATCACAAAAAAAGAGGCCAATCAATTCAACTGGATCAGATGTTTATTCAGAAACATTTCATTACTCCAACAGTTGGCATTTTTGGTCTGAGCAGACTGCAGTCATCCCCACCCTTGTAAACAATACAGTGATGCCACACAACAAAAGGCTGGGTTAATATGCAAGTTGGTCATTGACTGCACATTCAGTGGTAATGATAACTATTCACAGAGGATTGGGGAATATTTCCTTTCGTGTCATTGTAAGAAGACGATAGATGTACACTCGGGGCACCACTCTCGTTCAAGGATGATCGTTCCCGCTTTACATAAATGGCCTCTTTAAACCCCCTTTCAAACTAGCACTCCTCCCCATCAAGGATGTTGTTCTGCCGCCTCACCTTTTCGTTAGATTGGAAACAACTAGTGGTTGTGAAATGGTATTATTGCATTTGATTTCATGAAAAAAACCCTCTCTTACCAAGTTTGGTTTGTTCCTTGTTTCAATTCTGACTACGGGGAGCACATTGCTGCAGTAAGTATTTCTGTATGTAGTATGTAAATATCTACGTTGAGATAGTCTTTGTATAATTTCCATTAGTTAGACATATTTAGGTTGCAGTAATCAATACAATTGGGTATAGCATTTCTCCTTTAGTATCAATGTTAAAATTAGCTTGGATGCTAACTAGACCTACAGCCCATATGTTAATGGATACTCATTGTTTTCTTATGTGATGACCAAGTACTAATTCGAGTTTTATATTTATTTATGTGCATATGGACAGTTTGCAATGCCATATGTTTGTATTTTCACAGTTTTATAAAGAGAAAAGAAGAATCCCTAACAAAAAGCCCTAAACTCCACCCTAGTTTCCTGAGTCTTTTATTTCAAGGATTTAATGTTAGCTATCTGATAAGCTAACCCATACAAAGCGAGAGGAGAATATATGTAAACATCCTCAGCATTGAATAAATGGCCACTAATCTATAGACAGGTGTAGACCGCAGAGTCCTGGCCCAACATATTGGCTCTCCTGTGTTTTTGCATCCTCTTGGCCAGTGTCTGTTTGCTTTCCCCGATGTACAAGTCACTCCAGTCCTCCTGGCATTTAACAGCATACATTACATTATTCTGTTTGTGCCAGGGGACCCGATCATTGGGAATGACCAACTTTTGACGCTGTGTTATGGGGTTTGAAAACTACTGTTCCGAAACTCCCACCACATATGGAATCACCACCAGATTGCTTGTTTGAGAGGGGTGTTAAAGAGGCGATTTAGGTAAAGCAGGAATGACCATCGTTGAACAGAGGTGGGGGCCTGAGAGTACATCTGTCGTCTGCTTACAATGCTGTGATTGCAAATATTCCTCAATTCTCTATGAATAGTACTCACAACCACTGAAGGTGAATTCAATGACCAACTTGCATTTGAAACCAGCCTTTTGTTGTGTGGTATCACTGCCTTGATTATAAGAGTGGGGATGCTTGCATTAAGCTCAGACTGAAGTTGTCACCTGTTTGAGTGATGAAATGTTTCTGAATATACTTCTGACCCAGTTAAACCAATTTATCTTTTTGTGGCAGTCTTGGTTGTTTCTTCAGTATGCTTCTCAAAGGAAAGGATGGGATTAAGCACAACATTAAAACATTTCACCTTTTTATTTTCTTGTTGTTTTTCCCTCTACTGTAATAGCAGTACTGGTTGTGAACTGCTCCTCAAGAGGCTCAGATTTCAGTCTAATTTGGATATGGTAATTGGAAGGGGGGTGAGGGATGTGTGTGATTAGTCGCGCAGGGTTTAGGCGAGGCCTATTTGCTGTTGTTGCCCTTGTTATTTCCTTTTGTATTTGTTCGAAAGGCACACTTTTAACCTTATTATAAGGGATGGTTTATAAGGGAGTTAAATAAGCTTAGTTTACTGTTTGCATCATAAGTAGAGATACTAAAATACATATTATTTCATAGAACTTTAGAGGTCTTAAAAAGATAGTGAAACTAAAACAAGTAATTTCTAGGTTGAAGCAAGTTAATAACATATAGCTTTTGTTCAAGAAACTCATTTACTTTCCAGCGGATATATATATTCCATTAAAACGAAGATGGCATGGTCAAGTCGTATCTGCCTCATTCTCCTCTCATGCCAGAAGGGTGGCAATACTGAGAGACTTATATGTGACGTTAAAGGTTTATAACTCCCTGCAAGACACTGCAAGGAGATTTGTTCTCATCCAGGGCTCTTTACTAAATCAAGTCATTAATTTAGTATGTCTATATGGCCCTAACAGTGATGATGCACAGTTTTATAATAACGTGTTTCTGACTTTATCAACATTACATGGTCATATCAGTATGGCAGGAGAATTCAATTGTACTCTTTAACCTAAACTGGATAAGTCATCAGGTGTGAACCCCTCACCCCTACTCACAGAGTAGTAAAATAATACAGCACTTTATGAGTGAATTCAATCTTCTTGCTATCTGGAGAAATAGGAATCCTTCCAGACAGAAATATTGCTATTCTACTATAGTGGACCAGTAGGTAAGATCCTGTTTGGTGCACTCAATGAGTGGGGTAAAAATAACCTTCAGAAGTTGAGCATGAGACTTTGTAGCACACACCAAGATAATTCAATCTATTGCTAGTCACTTTAAAAGGTAGAGAATGAAGTGATGTTTGATTAGCAATTGTAGTAATTGATAAGAGCCTGCTTTTTTAACAAGGTTGAGCTTATAGTATGGGAAACTGCCAAAGTCTTTAATGATAGGGTGGATGTCCGAGATAGATACGAGAGGGACAGATATATAAAGGAGGAGATCATTGGCACACAAAGACATTTTGTGTTCTTGATTCGCTCTGAAGACCCCTTTAATATATGTACACTTTCTAATTGTGGCTGCAAGGAGTTCTATTGCTCTATTACCAATGCAAAAAGCAGAGGAGGCAGTGGACAACCCTGTCTAGTCCCATGTTGAAGAGTAAAGTATGGTGAATAAGTGTCATTAGTTCTGACGGAGGCCTGAGGTAAAGTGTACAGCAGTTTGACCCAAGAAAGTGTCTCCAAAACCAAACCGCTTAAGATCATTAAAGAAATGATTCCACTCAAACGCAGTCGAAGGCTTTCTCAGTGTCTAAACCTAAAAGTGCTTCTTGGTGCTGAGAGGTGGATGACGTGTAAAGGATATTGAATAAGCACCTGACATTAAAAAAATAAATCTCTATTCTTTATTAATCCACTTTGGTCTGATGATACAATGGTGGGCAAAACAGATTCAAGGTGGAAAGCCAATCCTTTAGCCATTAACTTAAGATCCAAATTAAGAAGACTTATTGGGTGGTACGAAAAACAATCCTTGCTTTTTTTCAGAAGGGATATTGTGGCCTGACAAAGAGTTGGTGGAAGACATTGAGAATCCAAACTGTCATCAAATACACCTTTGAGTAAGGGAGCTATCTTTTCTGAGCACTTCTTATAAAATTCTGTAGGAAAGCCATCAGGGCCTGGACATTTCCCACACTGCATATATGAGATTGCTTTGCTTATTTCTTCTAAAGAGAAAGGGCTATCCAAAGAATCCCTGAACTTCTCATCCACAGTACGTATATCTATGTCTTTTAAAAAAAAGTATGAATTAGTCTCAGATCAGTGGGAGATTCAGAAGTGTAAAAATTTAAGTAAAAATCACAGAACGGTTTGTTGATGTCTATTGGGTCAGATGATAACCCTGACTTAGATTCAATTTGATAAATGACCTGACTAGTGGAACTATGTCTGAGACTGTAGGCAGGGTCTCTTCTTGATTTCTCTCCATATTTATAGGACATATGTCTAGATTTTAACATAGCCCATGCTGCCTAACCGATGGAAAGCCGGTCAAATTCAGCCTATTCATTGTTTAATTAGCTGTGGAGTTGGGGCAGTAGCATACACTCTGTATACCTCAGAGATAAGTTCTGACAGTTCCGTTTGTCTATCTATTCATCCTTTATAGGCATTGGTATTAATGGAGATAATTCTCTCTCTCAAGTAGGCCTTAAGGGTCATCCAAAGCAATGAAGGGGGAGTCTCATTGTTCTGATTAGTTTCAAAGAACATGTCTATGTACATATTAAGAGAAGCAGTAAATGACTCATCTGACAAAAAGAGTGAATTGAACCTCCATCTGAATCTATTAGGTCTATGAAGGGAAAGAGTATTTTACACAATAAACTATAAACAATCAAAATGTATTATAAAATCTGTATCTAATCTGCATACTATTAATCGCTCTACTTAGTTCTTGAGGGTGGCATTGCATATGCAAGCTCTACTACTCTCCTATTGATTTTTATGTAGCTTTTCAGGGTCAGTAAAGAGCACCACGTCCTCTGCTGGCCTCTCTCTCCAGGATATCATGCTGTGGCAAACTACAAAAATTGTTCAGGACTGGTTTGAGAAACATGGCAAAGACATTAAGGTGTTGCCTTGGCCTCCAAATTCCCCAGATCTCAAATCAGATCAGATCAATAATGGAAAAATATCTGATCTATGGACGTTCCACCTTTCAATTTTCAGGATGGAAAGGATTTACTACTGACGACTCAATGCCAAATACCAGTGGAGAGCTTCAGAGGTCTGATGAAGTCCATGGTGATGGGTGAGAACAATTTTGTGGCACGAGGGGGCATGCAAAATACTGGGCAGATGGTTTTAATTCTTTGGCCTATCAATATATCTGTGTGTGCGCACATACGGGCATGTGTATGTGTGTGTGGGGGGTGCAAAGGAATTGTGAGAATGGGAGGTACCTTTCTTCTTGTGGCCCTTACGGACCATCACTGGATGGTGCAAAGGATCCCAGGAATTCTGAGGCCTGTCCAGAGGGAGCTGAGATGACCTCCTGCCTCTGGCCTAGGGGAAGCAAACGAGGAGGGAAACATTGGAGAGTAGTAGGAAATATCAATTTCTTTTTCAAGTTAAAAGTACCACTATAAAATCCTTGAGATTTTGTCCAACAGTAAAAGTGAAGAACTCACCTGTTATCAAATACCAATAGTGTTACAGTGATATGCAAGGCTTATAACAATGGAAGTAAATCACAAAAAGAGGTGAATCTGTAAATGGAAGTAAATGATCGGCTGTAGCAGTTCCAGTTTAAAAGGAACCAAAGCAATATTTTTCAGTTATGGAAAATAAACAAAGCGGCTAATCGTTTGAGTGACTGCTTACTCTTTGACAATACAAGATCTTACCTAAAGGTTTAATTTATACATGGAACAGAAATGGAGGAGATTGAAAGCATTATTTATGCAAATGTTAACACAATTTGGGTCATGGGACCAGTATCATAGTATGGATTGCCAATGCCAGGGGCAAGGCAAGTATCGCTCCCCCTAAAATACTGTGAAATGTCACGTGACAACATCTACGTGTTTGCCCTATGTGACGACCTATCCCCCTGAACTGGGTGTCCCTTTGTCCCTTTGTTTTCTCTTCTTGGTCTGTAAGTAGGAGAGGGGCATAAGGGGTGCAAAGCTGCATCTTAGCCCAGTGTGTCTTCTACCGGTGAAAATTAGTGGTGTCTGTTGCATTCTGAAACATGCTTAGTGGGAGATCACTGCAGTTTTCTGGTAACATTCCATCTTGGTAACTTTCCATTTCTGGGAATTGCTCATCATGAGCGCCATGCCTTATGCAAGACTTTCTTCTGGGAGCTGCTTCAGGGGAGAGGTGGTTGGAATTTTAGCCACTGCGATTAGGTCTGAGAACTGTTTTGATATAACTCTACTCTATTCTGCTTCATGAGAAACACCACCTACAGTAATCTCAAATTGTTGGTTCTTGTTTGATTTTTGTTGAGCTTTGTGGCAGAAAAACAAGTTTATTACTCTCACACATAGCTGTTTTTTTCACAACCACAGTCACAAAAAAACTTTGATCAGAATATGTTCTTTAACTCCCACATAAAACAAATCTCAAGGACAGCCTTTTTTCATTTGCGTAACATCGCAAAAATCCGGCACTTTCTGTCTCTCAAAGACGCTGAAAAATTGGTCCACGCGTTTGTTACTTCTAGGCTGGATTATTGTAATTCTCTATTATCAGGCTGCCCCAGCAAGTCGTTAAAGACTCTCCAGCTGGTCCAAAATGCAGCTGCACGTGTACTAACCAGAACTAGGAAAAGAGATCATATTTCTCCTGTATTAGCTTCTCTGCATTGGCTTCCTGTATAATTTAGAATAGCATTTAAAATTCTTCTTTTAACCTGCAAAGCTCTTAATGGTCAGGCACCTTCTTATCTTAAAGAGCTTATAGTACCTTATTATCCAACTAGAACGCTGCGCTCCCAGAATGCAGGCTTACTTTTTATTCCTAGAGTCTCTAGAAGTAGTCTGGGAGGCAG
>OMLC01095124.1:0-23545 GCA_900302585.1 Regalecus glesne | reverse complement strand
ATCGTAGTTCCCATGGTAGCATGGCTAGTTTGCCAACAGGTCACAGTGACACGCACCATTCAAACCTCACGAAAGACTTTCAGTACTTCGCCCGCCAGGTATCGTTTAAAAGTTTAACATTAGCACATCACTTGGTGCTAAATTGCTGTCTCTCAGCTGCCAAATTGGCTTGAGGACAAACTTTGTGTACACTGAAAAATAATCACCAACATTTGGCTTGTGGATGGTGTAATGGGTGTAAGTATAAGGGCGGCATAGCTCAATGGGTAGTGCGGTCATCTGGTGATCAGAAGGTTAAACCAAAAGTTATCTGCACACACCACCCCCCCACCATGACTCGTAGCCCCAACATTGTGAACATGTGATGTACACTTAGAAGTCCATCAAGCCCTGGGATTCCCCAGGCCTCCGTGTTTCTGTCTCTTGTAATATAACTTCATTAAGAACTCAAGTATACTACAGGGCTCATTGGCTCCACACCTTCAGGACACTTATTAATTCCCTTAATAGTTTTGTAAAAATAAAATGAGCCTCAGTTTCCTGAAAATCGTGACATGCTCCTCCTGCGGCTTGTCAACCATTGTGGGTGCCATTCCTCTGTTCCCAGTGAAAGGCTTATGATGACAAAAGTCTGACTGTACCAGAGCACCATCCTCATTGCACTTTTCTCTTCCCCCTTCAAACACTTCTCATCTGTCCGTCCCTCAAGAGTTGTCTCGGTGAAATGTAGGATATTTGTGTTGCTGTTGTGGAAATGGAGGGCTGGTTGCTGTTGGGGTTATTAGTCCCAGCTTCCTCACTTTCTGTCCTATCCTCCTCCATCTCCACCTCCCTGACCCCCGCATCTCTTTCCTCACCTTGGTGTGTCTCAGCTGAGCTGGTGAGGATTGTTTCTTATAATTGAGCATAAGGCTCTCAGCACAGCCGAGGAAATAGAAAGGACAGGATGTAGCACATCAAAGTGAAGCACAATAGAAAACCAGTTTCCTTTTCACACAGCCCCACCACTTGTTCATCCCTTTTTACTGTTTCTACCTCATCGCCGACTGTTGTTCCCAACCCCTCATGTGTTTGTATTCCCTCTCCGGCACGCCTGTCATTCTGTCAGACATCTCAAGTGTCAAGCTAATACAACTGTGTACTTTCATCAGACATGGCCATCATTGCATGCAACGCCTGCCTTTCTCTGTTGGCAGAATAGCTCATTGAACCGTATCATCATAATCATCACATGTGTTCATGGAGTATTTTTGACATATTTGGGTGTCTGATATATTCTAGCCAATACCACCAATTTCACACCCATCCACCGATCATTTTTTCACTATAGTCCCTCAGACTTGCCTGCATACTTGTTAGATATGTAATGTGCAGACATGTTCATAACTAATAGTTATACCATCAATGTGAACACATGATATAGGAACAACTTGACATTATGTTCAGTGTGTGAAACGATATTTTGGACAGTAAGCTATGTATACAGAGAATATAAAGTATGTGATGTGATGTCTACTGTGCGGTTTTTAGACACATGCTTTGAGGTGAATGGGACAGGTGGAATTTAAGAACACAAATATTGTAAAAGCAAGAAATAATTCACTCCCTGGCAATATTCAATCTTTTTCCTAGAAAGAGTTGAGAGAAAAACAGAATTTGAAAAAATGTGTTTGCAATAATAATAAGAGTGTGGGTATTTCAATCTGTGACACACACACACACACTCGTGTGTGTGTGTGTGTGTGTGTGTGTGTGTGTGTGTGTGTGTGTGTGTGTGTGTGTGTGTGCGTGTGCGTGTGTGTGTGTGTGCATATGTACGCTCCCTTGCTAAACCTGTGGATGAGTGCATGCCACTTGCATTGGCCTCCACGGTCACATGAAGTGGCAGCAACAGTGTTAAACCCCACATCTCCATCTCCTAGCAAGCATCACCATCTGACACGATGAACAGCTAAGAGAGAGTGTTTGTGTGATTTGCAAACCCAAAGTACGATTTCTAAACTATCTGTCATCATTCAGAAATCCTTATCTGGCAGGGGAGAGACCGTGATCACAAAGTTGTTTCTCCCAGAGGGAGGCTCAGTGATCGATTTTCGGTTTTGCTGAATCTTGCAAACTCCATAAATGTAGGAATCTTGACTGCATAACTTCTGTCACTGGGTCTTTTGGGAGGCAGGATGGTGCCACAGTTAACACTGTTACCTCACATTAATAAATTATTTCCTTATATCGATGTACAATGACAAATGAATAATACTTCTTGGTCTAAAAATCTTATTTAGCTCAACCCTTGAAGAGATCTTTACCAACAGAGATCTTGACCTAATCTTCTCTCTCTCTCTCTCTCTCTCTCTCTCTCTCTCTCTCTCTCTCTCTCTCTCTCTCTCAAAAAGCCACCCAAGCTGGTGAAATATTGGACTTTGGCTATGATAGAGGAAGTGTGTAGGTATTACGGGGAACACTGCGGCTGTTCGTCTCTGAAATAGCTGCAAATGCAATAATGCACCCATTGCTGAGTTAATAGATTGCAGTTATACTTATGCCAGGGAATTACATATTAAGCATACTTTAGGATATGTTAGGTTATTATGATTCACAGGTTAAAAAAAACTGGGGATTTACTTTTTTAGGGGATGACTCATTATGAGTCACCCTATAAATACTGAAAACTAAACTAAAAGCTAAAGCTAAACTAACTATGCCGGGGCGGCATAGCTTGGTGGGTAGAGCAGTCATCTGGTAATCAGAAGGTTGCAGGATCGATCCCTGGTCCTGCATACAGCATGTCAAGGTGTCCTTGAGCAAGACACTCAACCCCTAACTGCTCCCCGAGCGCCATATGTTGGCAGCTCACTGCTCCTATACAATAGGTTGGGTCAAAAATGCAGAGAAATCCAAATTTCCCCTTGTGGGACTGATAAGTGAATAATTAATCTATTTATCATTATTTGTTAAAGCTAATTAAATGGGGTTCCCAACCCAAATCGGTTACTGGTGCATTTACAAGGAATAGTAAGAAATTTGATTCTATGTGGTTACCCACATAGATCAAACAAAGTAGATGAGTCATAGTAGGCAACAATAAACATAAATGAGAAAATTAGAGAAATATTCATTTTTATATTCCTTTATACAATATATAATTGTAAAGTCAAATCAATTTTGTTATGTGTATAGTCTTTTACCGCAAATTACAAATTTGCCAAATAGTAAAAGGAAGGAACTTCCTCAATAAATATGCACAAGAGGGCTTTTAATTTTTGACCTACAGCATTTGATCATCTCAACTGATGTACTGATAGTAAGGGCTTTATTGGAAAATCTCTAGGATAAACAGGATCAACTCCATCATAGTGTCCTTGTTTTCAATTGAACAGTTGCGCTCGATAACAAAGCCATGACAGATGACCAACGAAATTCAATCAATGTCTTTTCTAAGTTGTCATGTTGCCATGGTGTACCCTGCAGGTGAGACAATACCCTACGTAACAGAGGCACAAGTGAACCAAGCCATTCTGGAAACATGACTCATGTAAATTAGGATCTAAGCATTTGAGACAAAGGAATCTTTGACGTCCCAGTAGTGACCTATACGGCCAACTGATGAGGTCTACAATAGGGCTAACTAGCTAACCCTGAGATAGTCAGTCAAGTTAGTAAGTCAGTTATGCTCCTTGTCCCTTGCTAAGAAAAGTCTCTTCATTCCATGCTCAGTCTCAGCAGTCAGGGCTTTGACATCACTCTTGGGTTATGAGTGACTAAAACTGACAATGCCTTTACCTCAGAGAAGGAGAAATGGGGGAAAACACACTTGGTGATGGAGAAAAGACAGGAGAGGGGTGGGCTTGGATGATTCACACAATACACATCACAGCAGCTGAGGTGGCCATATCTTGGAGAACATGAGTCATGTTTACCATGCTAGTGCTTGGTGGGGATTGCACAACTTCCTTTCCATTAGGAATGCTGCCTTAGTGCTAATATTTACTCGATGATGGAAAATAACAGCTCTGATGCCTCTTAAAAGCTCCCAATGACACAGGTACACTTCTCTGACAGTAAGTCACTAACCATGCAGTGAAGCAACAGCTAGCAGGCCAGCCAGTTGTGACAAAAGAGAGATTTCCAACACAAACCTGAACTGATTTGTGGCCTGCTGCAGAATAATCAGAGCTATTAATTAAATTATGGGTTCATATCACATAGCTCAGTAGATGTGGGACATTCATTGTAAAGCGCTTTGAGTAGCCGTTAGACTAGAAAAGCACTTCTTAAGAACAAGCCCATTCATCATTTAACCAGGCATAGAAAAATCACCGCTAGGATAGGTCAGGAAAGGGTGAAAGTAGCCTCCTTTAGCATTCATGACAACTATAATCTATACAATGTTCCTTTTGCTCATATTTGAGTCAAAAACATGTTCATCATTTTAGTGAAACAGAGCAATCTAAAATAAGACAATCAACTAGTAACTGTACCAGCTTGAACATTTTAGGTGTACAATCTCTTAGCATAATTCCCACCTCCCATTCCAGTCACACGGTCCCAGAGTGGGTAAACCCAAGTTTGAATAACTATAGATTCAAATGGGGCAGAACCACAAAAGGCTAACCTAAAATGAGCGTTCTCGTTCATAAAGTTATAATGCATAGTGAATATATAGATGATTTAAAAAACTCAAACTGGTCCATCTGAAATACGATGGAGTGAATGGACAGCGCCGTGGTGCTGAAACCACACGACCCCGTGTGTGTTGTGTGTGTGTGTTAGTATCCATAAGAGGGACACCTTACGATCTTACCGGTGTCACATCACGTAACCTTGGTGACGCTTACGCGGGGGGAGGGGGAGTAAGGCGCCTGGTCCGTTTTAACGTGAAAATGGCGCCCATAAGTGCCAAGTCCAACACAGAGACACACCAAACAAAGTGAAAAGAAAGAAAGCTTTGCCTGTTCATAAAGCAGAAGGGACCGAGTCAAAACTATCGCCCGTGACGGTCGCATTCAATGCCACCCCGCACTGAAATAAAACGAGAGATGTTAAGGGGGGCAGTTAGAGAATCGTATCCGCTGTCCCCGAAAACCCCTCACCCCCGTGTCTTAAGCAAGTCGGCCATTAATGGTCTCTGATGAACACAGCATCTTACACCTGCGAGGTGCCAGGGAGATGAAATGACTGTCAGTGTCTCAGTGGGTATCAATGATAAGAGATCCACACGTATGAACTATGCTACAGCCTACCAGCTAGCCACAATACTCACAGTCACAGATGCACGGTTGACAGCAATGTCAGCGGCTTCTCACGTGAACAAAAAAACACACCAAAAAACACCGCGGGGAATAGGCAACGCTTACTTTAGCATCGACTGTTCTTTTGCTTCCTCCCTTTTCTGCCGGTCCATGACACCGAGGATAATCTTCCTCTCCTCCTCGGTGAGGTGGCTGAGGTCCGGCATCTCTGGCATGGCGTCAGCCGCTGTGGCAGCAGCAGGACCGGGGCCGCCCTGAGGCCCGTGCGGAGCAGACATCTTTTAGACGCTATTACTAATAAAAGAATGACAACCAGTATGTATTAGGCAACATTTGGAGTCGGGAAAATAGACTAACTGTAAAAATTGAAATTCTGAGATGGAGAAATGCATCTCAAATTGGTGCTATTCTAAACTGAAGCTGACCTGCTTGGCAATACAACTATGGGCTGGCTTCTGTATACAACCAAAATACATACGGCTCGTCTTATGCAACGAGCTTCTGAAATAAGCACCCATAGCACAAATTACTGACTTCATGCTTAATTTATCATTCACTGAAACTGATGAGTGAAAATTAAATGTGCTGCAACCTCAAGAGCCAAGTGTATCCCTGCAAAAACACAAGCTGTGTGCTGCATGCCACCGAATCGCGTGACAAATAAGACAATTCTGAAAATTGAGACAATTATGTCCTTAAAATAACCACAGTGACAAAAGGCTATCGGCCACAGGTAACTACAGTGTTCCCCCTTGAGCTACAACACAGGCACACAAACACACACACACATACACACAAACACGCACACACACACGCACACACACACACAAGCACGCTCGGACACACACGCACACACGCACGCACGCAGGCACACACACACACACACACACACACACACACACACACACACACACACACACACACAGGAATATAAAAACCAAAGAAGAAGCTCTTGCCTTATTTTGTAATCATGTTAAATCCTGTCTAACCCATCGCTGGCATCCTCCAGAAAGGGGTTAATCGCATGCCGGGATAAAAATGCGCTCTATCCGTTGTTGTTTTGTTTTCTTTCCGAGCGTGTCTGGTTCTCACACTCCTGTTCTTGAAGGCCTCCAGATTGGGAATTCTTGGAGATTTCTTAAATGCACAAAAATTGATGCAACGAAAAAAATCCAGATAGGCGAAGTAGGCGGAGCGACAGAAATACGTAGAACAAAGCAGAGTGGCTCCATGATAAAGAAGAGGAGAGCCGGGCGGGGGAGGGAGTACACTATATGTTCATTGACAGCAGGCAGAAAAGCATCCACAAAACACGGACTGGATACTTGTACAGCTGGAACAGCACCAAGAGAGTGTCATGGCAAATTAATCCTGCGACGGGTGGAAGGATGACTGAACCGTAGAAAGAAATACCGTATTATAATCGAAAAAATGTATGCCACAAACCGGTTTCCATCTGGCCTCGTCTACAATGAGCTACCTTAACTTGACCTAGTACACTGAAAAGTTAGCAATATTGAAAGGAAAACTAATCTCAAGTTTAAAAACGGTTTCTTCGGTTGCTGAAATACTTTTGACGTAAGAGCAGCTCTTAATTTCTACCGGAGCTAGTTCCAAGACCTCTCAGTTCTGAACTGCATGCGCTCCGGGACATATTTTTCGTGGATCCACCACCTCTCGTATCGATTAAAAAAGTTGTCCTTACTATTCCCAAGTGATAATATCCAATCATATCAATGATTGTATAATGCTAATTGTTTATTTACCAACATAACTTGACACTTATGACTTTTATTAACTTTTATTTTACGCTCCGGGACCTCTCCGAGGCTTTGGTTGACTCCGTTAAGGTAGCACTTTTTGCATCTCCAGATTTGCAAATTAAGCACTACATAAGAGTACTATGCATTGTGGAATCACGACTCGGACAAACAACTCAACCCTCGAATCAAAGTTAGACAATCTTCTAGAAATTGGAAAGGACCGTCAGGATCATCGTCAAAAATTGACAACGTTAAGGTATATTGTCAATCAGAAACGGGAAGGCATGACTTTCCTGTTGTTTCCAAAGCCTGGGATGGAGATCCATATTAACGCAAGGGCTAACCGGGCTCAAGCCTCAGGGCCCAGCAGCCTACAAGCGGCAAACCATCATGCAGTTTTTACATTACTTTTTAAATGCAAACTGTAATGGTCGTTTCCATCCAGTGTCTGTGCGTGAGTGTAATTGTCCAATACAAATGTATTTGGTCTCTTTCTGTCACTCTGTCATGGTCCAATTAAAATGGAGACTAAATGGCTACTAAATCGGGTGCGACAGCTTCGTTTTGGGCGCGAACCGGGTTTTAATCTGCTGAGAGCTATGGGTTCTGATCTAGCCTGAACTATTCGCCTGGCTGGGAGCCTTATACCTAGTCAAAGCCCCAGGGTCCACAAAGTCTTAAAATGGCTGTGCCACGATGACTCAGTCAGGGTATTATGACCTAGAGGAAGAAAAACGAAGAAAAGAAAACAAGTCTATATACCACACTGCTTTTAAAAACTGGTCCACCCCAAGGATTGGGTCTTCTGGTACAAACAGAGTAATGTAGTGTACGCTGTTAAATGCCAGGATGACTGCAGTGACTTGTACATAGGGGAGACCAAACGGATGCTGGACAAGAGGATGACACAACACAGGAGAGCCAGGTCTCTGTTGTCTACACTCATCTACAGGCTAGTGGCCACTCATTCAAGATGATGATGTCCACATCCTTGATAGGGAGGAACAATGGTTTGAAAGGGGGGTTAAAGGGGCCATTTATGTCAAGAGGGAGCGACCACCGTTGAATAAGGTTGTTGACCTGAGAGTACATCTGTCGGCGTCTTACAATACCGTGATTACAATTATTCCCCGATCCTTTGTGAATGGTGCTCATTGCCACTGAATATGCAGTTGACCCAACTTGCATATGAACCCAGCCTATTGTTGTGTGGTATCAATGTACTGTTTATAAGGAGGGGGATGTTGCAGTCAGCTCAGACTGATGTCACGTGGTGAGTGACGAAACGTTTCTAAATAAATCACAAGAGGTGAATCTGTTCAGCTGGATCAGAAGTTCATTTCAGAAACGTTTCGTCACTCACCAGGTGACTTCTTCAGTATCTAGTTTCTAAATAAAACTTCTTCAGTCTCTAGTTTCGAAATAAAAGTTTCTAAATAAACTTCTGGTCCAGTTGAACAGATTCACCTCTTTTAGTGATTGCCAGTGAAAGTGCATTAATGAGCCACCTTGCATATGAACCCAGCCTATTGTTGTGTGGTATCGATGTACTATTTATAATGGGGGAAATGCTTGCAGTCTGCTCAGATGGACGATGTCACCTGTTTGAGTGACAAAACGTTTCTGAATAAACTTCCGTTCCAGTTGAATCGATTCACCTCTTTTTGTGATTCCTTTACCTGGATTATTGAGAATGCACCCAGACGTCTGGATACCCTTTATTTATCTTTATGAGCCCCATAACTCTGCTGATCAAGTCTCACTTACTAGTTGTACTTTTCTCTGTCCGACATTCCAAGCCACCGTTTCAAAAACCAAACTATCAGATGGACTTGTTTGTTCATGAACCATCAAATACCTTGGTCAAATTTACTTCTTCCCTTACAATTGCTAAATCAAGTTCGATTACTTATGTCACCCCTATTTCCTTTTTCTGAAAGTTGATCCCAGAATGTCTTGATGCATGCTCAATAATCCAGGTATGGAAATCACCAAAAGAGGTGAATCAGTTCAACTGGATCAGAAGGTGACTGAAAAAGTCCCCTAGTGTGTGATGAAACGTTTCCAAATAAACTTCTGATCCAGTTGAATGTTTCACCTCTTTTTTGTGTTGATCCCAGAATGCTTTGCGAAGAAAATTCATAAGATAATGTGTGAGAAGTGCTTTCAAATCAACAGTCCTGGGAGTCCTGGGAGACAACTGCTCTACCCACTGAGCCATGCCGCTCCTACATACCTACATATAAACCTATATAAACACACACATACACACACATATACTTTTCTAGTCTGATGACCACTGAGAGTGCTTTGCAATGAATGCATAACATTTACCGTGCTAATCTTGAGTTTTATCAAAGCAGGTGTCTTACAAGCCCTACCACTATCCAACACCAAACCCATCAAGTTAAGTCCACCTTTACTTTCTCCAGTCTAATCTGATTGGATCTATCTATTGATTCCCAGCTCTTTATAGTTGAGACATCTCCCTAGCTTCAGTGTTGATAGGATTATGTAATAAGACGTGTACGAGTGGTTAAGCCTGCAGCGATTAAGAGGATAGAGACTATACCTCATTCAGACTGTAAGTCAATTAGCAGCAATGTAATCCCCTGCAACACGTCAGAGGCATCAAAATCGCTGTCAGTCCCATTGCTAAAATATTTTGCCAACACCATCCAAATAAAATTAATAACAGATACATTTCAGAACTTATTCATAAATACACAAGTAGATAAGCAGGGGTGGGATGGCTCAGTGAGTAGAGCAGTTGCCTGACGATCAGGTTCCAAGTTCGATCCCCGCACCTGCAGAGAAGCGTGTCGAGGATAGCGATTGACGATGGATGGATGGATGGACAAGTATATAAGCCATATCTTGATGCATGCTCAATAATCCACGTATCTTGGTGACATCTTCAGAAGACGCCACCTGTTTGAGTGATGAAACATTCCTGAATAAACTTCTGATTCATTTGAACCAATTCACCTCTATTTAGTGATATGTAAACCATAACACTCAGACAATTGCTGAGAGTTGTAGTATGCATCACAGTCAAACCAAATAAGATGACTGTGTGCTGGGGCTTCCAATTACAATGACCAGTGGTCGTTTTTTTTTACAAGCATTGTAAGCTGCCCATGTTCTAGTATAATTTGGGCAATTTTAATTTTAAACAAGCTCCTAAGAGGTAAGCTTGTGAGATGAATCAACAATTGTGGTTTGGACATCTTGATCAACCAAATGAATTGTTGTAGGAACACTTTATAAAATTGGAACAAGTTGACTCACAGCCTCAGAAAGATAGCAGTTTATTTGTGCTAAATTTTGTCAAACCAAATCAGATATATCCAATATATCATTCAAAGTTTAAATCTATCAACAACAATTAAATCAAGACATGGTATTAATGACAAAGAAGTCAAATGTAGAATGTCTCATAGAGAAAAATGAACAATTCCCTCAGTTGTATTCATACATACTTGTCTGAGTGTATAGATCAAACCATGCAGTGTCCCTTTAACACTGTGTAGCATATTATTTGCAAGTTCAACTGGAGTCAAGTCCCTCTCTTATTGTAAATGAAGACTAGCTCCCTCTAAAAATGAGCCATGTGAAAATGAAAATGTGCCCCCCCCAAAAAAAAACAACCAACATATTCACCAAAGAGAGTGCGACATTTTTGAGTGACAGGTCTTTCAATATGTCTGCAGGCAGATGTGCTCTCTGGCTCTGCCTCATCCCTTGACAACACAATCTGGCCCCATGGAAGCTTATCCACCTAGGTCTATTTCACCACTGTAACAACGTGCTTCTCTTTCTCTGACACCACCGGAACAGCTCCTGGTTTGCTGTGCTTGCGCATATTCCTTTCTCTGAAAAACACACATGAACAGCCATGAATAAACCAAGTTCATAGTGCTACTGGTGAGAATATACAGGGTTGAGGAAGGGTGTAAGCTAAGTAAACAGAGAGGGGAGGAGGAAGACAGGGAAAATACGAGGGAAACAGATTGTTGACCGAACACCTACGTCACTGACTCAATTGTACCTTGGAAAAAAACATAAACCAAAGATAGTAAATCATTCAGTCCTAAGCACACATCAGTATGCAAACAAACAAAAAACAGTACTGCAGTACAAATCATTGGACAGCAATACAACTGATTAAAATCAATTCACCATGCATACTATACATTTGTTTATAGGATCTATCTGGAAAAAAGTCATCAGGGATATTCCCATTACTGATGTTTTAAAACTAGGCCATTATACCTACAACAGTCAGAAATACTCTGGCAACAACCAAAATCAACATATCCTCTACAGACAGACCACTTATGAGGAAAACTGGAATGAGGCTAAACCTAATAATCAAAATATGGATCAACGCTGCCTCAATTCATTGATGCAGCTTGAAGACAAAGTTCATTCCTTCAGTGACCTTTGAAATATTTCTACATCTATTAAGCTATTTCAATTTCACAATTTCAGATGAGCCACTTTATTTCGGACCACACCAGCTCCCTGTCTTGAATTTATCAAGATAGTCTCCATGCTAATTCATTTATTAATCAGTTACTATGTCATCAATCAAAGTATTTATTTCTGCTTGCATGAAAATGAAATGATATAAATCTGCCACTTCTATTAGATATGTTAAGCACTCAATGTCTAGAGGGGGAGGGGATCATTTGGGCAAAAAAGCGTATACTGGATTATAACTGCTATTATTACAGGATTAAGGGGCCGCGGTAGCTCAAGGGTAGAGCACATGCTTCAGGAACTGAGCTGTAGGTTCGATCCCACCATAGGGCATCAGGATGAGCATCCAGCCTTAAATTCCCCACACCTGCCCAGAGATGGAGTGGCGACCTGTCCAGGGTGTTTCTCCACCTTTCCCCCCAATGAATGCTCTGATAGGCTCCAGCATAACCCCACACCACACATCGAGTAAACAGTTGACAGTGGATGAACAGTATTTGATGGCAACAACATTGGAGCTAAGATGGAGAGTGTGTAAATGTGTTTAGGCCCATACTTCCTGCGACGAGCCTCTTTCATGACACGCAGCTCCTTGGTCTGGCTGAATATGGCCTTGGGTAGGTGGCGGTGATGTGCAATGCGTCGGATCTGAGGGTGATATTTGAACTTGTCCTTCAGCTTCTGGTTGTAGTTGACTGCTAGCTTCTCCCTGGGAGACAACTATACACGGGGTGGTGAGGAGCGAGGTGGAAAGGGAGCAGAATTGAAGGTTTAGAAGAGAGGAAGGAAGCAGAAGAAAACATCAGATACATTACAGGACACAACACAATATTGAGAGAAGTGAAGGAGGGCAACAGCAGGCCCAGGGAGAAAGAAGGGGAGAAAATTAAATAAACAAAAAGTTTTAATGAAATCCTGAGGAGAAAAGTGAGAGTGATGAATGAGAAACAATAAATTAATGATGGGTTGGTTAGAAACAACAGGCCTCATGTAAAGTAATAGTTAAGGCTAAGCCCCCTTCTGACTATCAGAGCTGATAAAGAGCTCACACTCAGTATTAGCATTGCTACTCAACACCCAGACTTTTACAATAATGAATTTTTCTTGTTGCTTCTAAGTTCATTCATTTATTTTAGAAAAACTGAGGATAGATTTCTATCCATTTGTTCAATTTAAAACAACAGCATTGCTGAGAATTTACAGTCTGAATCCTTCAGGCAATGTATGCAGATCATATTTTGCCATTATTGAACGTTGCAGTATCCTGGTTGACATCAGAAAATGCTGGCCAGAGCAGTGAGCAGTAACTTAATCTGGACAAACTGCACCTTCAAATCTAAATTAACATTTTCTAGAAAAAGAAAAGACAACAGCTCAACAACATTCTTCCTTCTCATAAAGTTATTGGGCCCCTCTGTTTTCTTGGCTGAGCTTCTTCAGAGGTGCTCACCTCAAGAGCTTTTATTCTAATTAAAAGCAATGATTTCTCTCAAATTCAATTTGTTTGAGAAGAGCTTTTGGCTGCTGATCCAGTTGGACTACGCTACTTCCCCTGGACACATTGGTAAACATCGTTTGTGAAATTTCTAACAACTTGGTCGAAAAAAAACCAAAACAACTATAACCGATGACTTGACTTGTAATTTCAGATTTTCAAATTGGCACAGGGTCCACTTCAGTGGTGCTTACACAGCCCACATTTAGATGGAATAAAAAGCTTTATTTATTCATAAAAGTACACACATATATAATGAAATGTGATCTCTACATTTAACCTATCCTTATTATATAGGAGCAGTTAGCAGCTGCAGCACCCAGGGAACAGCTCCAGTTCTTTTCCACAGGGGCACAGGCAGGACCCTAACATACATGTCTTTTTGATGGTGGGAGAAATCAGAGCCACCGGAGGAAATCAACATGGATATGAGAGAACATGCAAAATCCACATAAAAAGGACCTAGGATGGGATTCAAATGTAGGACTTTCTTGCTTTGAGGCACAGTTATAACTGCTGTACCACCATGTCACCCCACCTAAGCCCATATTGTGTAGGGGTTTTTAATTACTACATCTATTTTTTCCATGATCTCAACAAAACAAATGCAAACAAAAAGTAATAACTTTTATCAACCGCACATTTTTAACAAAAGACAAAATCCTAAGGGGGTGGCATGGCTCAGTGGGTAGAGTGGTCACCTGGCGATCGAAAGGTTGCCGGTTTGATCCCCGGTCCTGTAGAGAGGTTTGTCGAGATGTCCTTGAGCAACACGCTGTTCCCCTCACTGCTCTGCCCTGTGATAGACTGGCAACCTATACAGGGTGTACCCCGCCTTTCGCCCAATGAGAATGGAGATAGCCTCCAGTTCCCCCGCGATCCGATTTCGGATAAGCGGTAGACGATGGATGGATGAACAAAATCCTAGATAATGCCATTTAA
This sequence comes from Regalecus glesne, assembly GCA_900302585.1. NCBI lineage: Eukaryota > Metazoa > Chordata > Actinopteri > Lampriformes > Regalecidae > Regalecus > Regalecus glesne. Next base: position 9,611 of record OMLC01095124.1, on the reverse strand, counting down.
AAAAGCTTTTTGAATATAGCAGAAATCATTTCTTGCCCTTTAATGCTGCACAATATATCCATAGTAGATGAAAAAACCTAATCATACAGAGAGGAATCACAAAAGTTGTGTGATTCTACACTTCAGTGGTATTTGACCAAAATAAGTTGATTTGTTGCATAGTGGTAAAGACTGCTACATATAAATTCATTATAAATCGTATACAGTAGCTTATAAGGGACTGAAGACTGACCTAATGTGATTTTTCTGCCCCAAGATCGAACAGACGTATCTTTGATTCAGCATTTCTCCATAATTAAAGGCCCTTTCAATACAACTAGATTGTTAATGCTTCATTACACTCAGAGTGCCCTGCTTTAAGTGATTGGCTGATTTAAAGTGCTGATTAGAGCAGGGCTTGTCTGATCTATTTAAGTGCAAAGCTTTTGAATAAATCTCCTCTCAGAGTGACACTAAAACAACTGCCAAAAGTTAGCTAAATTTTCCACTCTGATTCTGCATTAAGGGAATAGGGAAGAGTAAACCCAGCTGAGAATGAAGGATGTCCATTGCAGAAGGCCAAAGAAGATGCAACTCATCTTTATTCCTCATCTCTAAATGGCATTTTGGGCATTGGAAGAGTTCTCAACATTTTCAGGAAGGCTCGATTTTAAATTTTTAGACCACCTTCCACCAGTGCTGCTCTGTTAGTTGGTACATTGTACTTATTGAGAGTGGTTCTGCCCTAAGTCAGCATCAATCACAGTACTTGGCACTTGTGCTACCTTTACTTCTGGCACATTTGCCGATTCTTACTCGTACTTGGCACCAGTGCTACCTTCACTCCTGGCACATTTGCCCATTCTTACCCTGCTGAGGTGGGCAGAGGGCCATGGCTGAGTTGAAAAATTCAGCTAACTTATAATACAAGGTCAAACACAGGTTCTTTTATGGAGGGAAGTTTAAAGCTGGGGTAAGCAATTAATTGTAAAAGCATTTTGGTTGCAATTTGTTGAAATTATTTCCACATCCCTACAGCAATCAAGAAATAAAATGTTCTGACAATTCATAATGAATAAAATTATAAGAAGAAATAAGCCCTCTAATTATGTCCATATGAAATTAATGGATGGCCTACCCGCCTATCAACAAACAGTCATTCATCCAGCACCCCACACATGTTTTTGTTTTAGTTTTTTTTTAATATCAACAACACTAAGTTGAAATGGCTGTTACACATTGACACTATTTGCGTAACCAAGACATTCGCTGAAAAAATACTTTTTTTTACAGGGCCAGATTTCATGTATGATACAAGTTTCATGAGTCTGGGTTTGACATTTCCTGGTTGTCCATCCATCCATCCATCCATTGTAAACCGCTTATCCAAAATCGAGTTGTGGAAGCCTATCCTAGTCCTCATTGGGTGAAAGGTGGGGACATACCTTGTATAGGTCGCCAATCTATCACAGGGCAGAGCAGTGTCTTGCTCAAGGACACCTCGACACACTTCTCTAAAGGTGCGGGGATCGAACTTCAATCTTCTGATTGCTAGATGACCACTTTACCCACTGAGCCACGCCATCCCTTCTAGAATCAGTGGTTACTAATGTAACCGAGGTCATATTCATTACCACTAATGGCTCTCAAACCTGCCACTTCGTCAACTACATCAAATCTATGGCATGGGAGACGAACGCTCTAACCACTGAGCTAAAAGCCCAGGCTTTGATATTGACATTTCCTGGTTGTACACATTGGCCTTATATGCCTGGGCTTGTCTGAGGCAGGAGTTTAGAAAAGAGAGGGGAGGACAGGGAGCTGCAGGAGGATGGCTGCATATTCAAATTCTGCCTGTTTTTGCCTTTTCCAAAAGACTACCTACCCCAGGCTTATTTATAGCTTAATTTTTTGCAGCTTTAATGCATTATATACATACATCCAGGCATCCATCCATTGTCAATCTCTTATCTGAAATCGGGTTATAGAGCCTATCCCTGCACCCACTGGACAACAGGTGGGGAAATAGGTCACCAAACAGGTCGTTACAGGGGTTGAGCAGTTAGGGGTTCCGCATCTCACTCAAGAACACTTTGAAAAACTTTCTGAAGGAACTGGGGATGAAACCAACAATCTCCCGATTGCTAGATAATCTTCCTACTTACTAAGTTATGCTGCTCCTTATATACAACCGGGGACCATTAATTACTAACTTATAATTTGTTAGTCACTTATCATGTATCACAAATTAAAAAAGTTAAAGTGAAGGCACTATCTTGTGATCAACTGGTAGAGTTCAAGGTTTAAAAAAAACCTTGAATACAAAACAACTCTAATAATCACTGTGTTCCATTAACCAGCCCAATCAATGGAGCAAACTTTTGTGTGGTATTTCCCCTTGCGTTTGAAGGAGGAAAGAAAAGACTCACCACTCCCAGTTTCTCAGATGCATTAGCTTTCCACAACCGGATGTTCATCTCATCAGAACCGCTGAGAATGTATTTGTTGTCTGCTGACCACTTGATACAGATGACATGTTGCATGCGTTTGGTGTGGTACACTTCCCTGATATAAGAAACACGAAAATACAACAATCATATTTTTTATTGTGACATCAACTGATGCTTCGTTAAATCTTCTTTCACTATTTTAAAAGATCCAAAAATCACATGTGAATAAGCAAAAAGCACTGGACTAGAAATGAAGATGAATGAACTAAAATCCGTCCTGAGTTATTGTCCAGTCCAATTTTTGATATGATAAAAATATCATTATACTCATGGCAAGGACAATAATCTAAGGAAAAGGCTGATATATGGCAATGTATGAATTTATGCACAAATTTAACGTTTGAAAGAAAACAGAATTATAAGAGTATTTGCTAAGAACTTCGGAATACCTGCAAACTACTGGGCACAATATATCAAATATAATAAAGGAAAACTTGTACCAACCATCTGTTAAACATAACTGTCATACTGATTCAGTGAGGAAATATTTTGGGCAATTCTAGTAAAGCATGAATGGTTCCGACCTGCTGTGACCACTGTCCTTGGGGAAGATGCGGATGGTCTTATCAAAACTGGCTGAGACAAACTCCCTCCCAGTTGGGGAATAATCAACATCAAGTACCGCAGAAACATGGTCCATGTGCACCGTGACAGGCTTATCCAGGTACCTCATGTCAAATGTGTATAAACTAGAGACAAACAAAATGACAGCCGTAATAGTTTTAATAAGAAAAATGTTCATGGGAATTGAGGGAAAGGGGGCAATTTTAATTGTTTCTCTCACTTGTATACTCCCAAACATAATCACTCACTTGTAATCCTCATTTGAACATGTGAAGTAATACGCTTCCATGGGGTTCCAACATAACGTGTTACTTCTGAAACTCATAATCACCTGAGGGGAGAAAGTTGTAACATCACATAAATACTTATCTAACCATAGATGTGTACATACAAATGGCAGAGACGTACCTTCTTGAGTGGTGTGGATTCTCTCATGTCATACAATACTATACTTCTGTCTGAAGCACAGCTTCCAAGAAGTTCGGTCTGAGGAGAGACATGACCATTACTTTCCATAATTTAAAGATAACTCAGCAAAAGTACTTTTTCTCTTTACCTTTCGCTGATTTTTTTGTATTTATAGTTCAGTCCTGTCATAACAAAAATGTGTTGAAGTAGTGGTGCTAGTAAACCAGCCAAAATACAATGATTGCTCTATGTAGTGTGAATGTATGATGGTGGCTTACCTCTATGGGGTTAAAGCGCACAGAGCTGAAACTGTCAACACCCCAAGAGAAAGAGCGGATAGGGCTGCTCCTCTGCTCATCCCAGATGTCCACCTGCTGGCCACATGTTGCCAACACACCATCTTTGTAGTGATGGTCTATCCCTGCGAATACTGACTGTGTGAGAGACATGTTATTCATCATCAGTATGAGGTCCATCAAACCATCCATCCAGTCAACAGCTTATCCAAAATCAAGTCCTGGAATTATGCTGGCCTATCCCAGTACTCATTGGGTGAAAGGTGGGGATGCATCATGGCCAGGTTGCCATTTCATCTCAGGGCTTGAGCAGTTAGGGGTTCAGTGCTTTACTCAAAAAATCAAAACACTGCTGCATATCAGAAACATTACACATTCCCCAGCCCCGGATAAGTGATTGATGATGGATGGACATTTTAGAGGAGTAAAAAAATATTCTGATTGCATACGTATTTCCCCCCCCATTTCATAGTGGGGATGTGGCTGTGTTCAGAAGTATCCAATCACATTCAAATGCATGTAAAAGAGCAATTAAATCAATTAATGTGACAGAGATTAACACCAAATCAAATTAATCAGTCCTTGTAGGACTTTCTTAATATCTTCTTGGTTGGATCCAACAACAAAAGCATGAATGAGACCTAATCATTAAAAGATATCGATCACCAGACAGGGAAAAATTCCAAAGTATTAAATATGCTATGGTACACAATGAAGACAATCGATAACACATGGAGGAAATATAGAACAGTGAAATTGCAAAGAACAGGACATAAACCCAAAACGGATGAGAGGAAAAGGAGCAAAATGGCCAAGGAGGCTGCCACGAGGCTAATAACAACATTAAACTGGCTACAGGAACTTCCAACAAGTGATGGCTGATCCCTACATGTGATAATCTCCTATATCAATGAATCTCCTGTATTCCTTAAAAATAATATATCTCGAGATCATGAGACCCATCAGCAGGAATACCCGCATAGCTTTTGGCTCTGCTCTAATAGTTTTTTTTATATAATCCTCTCACATACCTCAAATATATTGAAATATTTTTCACCATGAATCCTTCCACAAACAAAGACACATAGAAGAGGAAGGATGAACTATCTTGTTTGAAGAAATCATTCAAGGACTCTTCCATCTACAAAGAAGAGCTTGATCGGCTATTGCCAAGCTAATGGCATAAGATCAGCGCTCCACGAGCAACAGTGTGGTCTTGGTGTGGCAGTAGCCTCGGGTGTAAGGGAAGCTGTGGACTCTATCCATGTACTACGTGATTTACGAACCGAAATCCGAAACACTAAAAAACTGAAGAAACTGACAGAGAACTTGAAAATGTAGCCAAATCTACTAAAATGACCCAAGACTGCTTGGACTCTGTTCAGGCAGTTGCATAAGAGGATAGGTGATCGGCTATCGAGCTAAAAGCACAGATAGAACAGCTCACTACAAAGTTGACTGGAGAAGAGGGAATAACGTAAGGCTGGTTGGCATACCAGAAGCAGCGGAGGGATCGGATGCAATCAGCTACCTCAAGGATAACCTCCCTGAAGTGGATCCCTTAATTGGTCGACCGAGACATTGATATTGAATGGGCACATCGTGTTTATGATGGAGGAGAGGCTAACTCCAACAAGCCGCGCACCCTCATTTTAAGATTACTGGGTTGGTAAAACAGATTGGCTATCCTTAACGGGGCACGTCAAGTTTATCCAGTGAAGTACACTTTCAACGGGGTCACCCAAAGGTCTCTGACTGATCCGGCACCAACGGCTCGCACCCTCCTGTTCTTCCCGCATTACAGTCCAGCAACTACAGCAAGGAGAAGCAGCTTCAGTTCTGCTACAAAGAAAGCTAAAGACGTGGGCTTGGAGCCATTCCTCATTTACCCTGCGCGGATTAAGCTGAAGCATAAAGGTGAAACGAGGATATTCGACTCCCCCGAAACCAATGAAAATTTTCATCAACTCTCTTTCACGGAGCTCCACCTCAACAGCAGTTTGGCGCGAGGTGGGGCTGCCGCCGCAGCTTCAACTACGGTCATCGAGAACCACGGAGATCATCCACAGACAAAAGGAGACAATTTAGTGTTCATGAAAGAAGGAACTTTCTTAACATATGTGTGATATACGAATGGACAGTCTCAGGATTCCTTCAACAAGTTATTTAGATATGTTTAGAATGTGATATTAGCTGGGCTAGCAACTGTGTCTTCTGATCACAAAAGAGGTGAATTTGTTCAGCTGGATCAGAGGTTCATTACAGAAACGTTTCGTCACTCACCAGGTGACTTCTTCAGTCTGAGCTGTCTTCTGATTGTTGGTTCCGGTGCTAGTTTTTGCTATTAGCCTAGCTTCACTGGTTCAAGGGTTAAAATTCCTTGCTTTCATTTGACTATGTGGGCATATCTGATACTATAGCCATGCCTCGGTGTGGATTGGTCACGAATCAGACAAAGCGTACGTGTTCACCAACATACATTTTTTTCCTCGTGCAGTCTTTGTTTTTGTACATTTTTTTTGCCCACCCCATCCCCATTAGACAGAATCATATTCTTTGTTAGAACTGTACATCTGTACACCTCTAGTGCATCAGCAGTTCATCTGTACAGACAAGATGATCACACAGATACAATATATTATTTTAACATGCTTATATTTTAAGGCAGATCTTAGGCGTATAGTATGTCTACGCAGTTTTTGAATACATTATCCCTCAATGTGAATGGCTTTAACTCTGCTATCAAGTAAACTCATGTTCTGGAGTATCTCGATCGTAAGAGGATAGACACTGCCCTGATCCAAGAAACACACCTAAAACAATGTGATGTGTCACGATTTCAAAAAACATTACAGACTAATCATATCATCATGTGCCCGAAATAGGACCAAGGGAGTATGCATTCTTTTTAACTGGAAAATGCCCTCACACACACACACACAAACATGATTTGTATTCCGGCCGTTTTCCCCGCTAGCGGGGGTTGACCGGTCCATGGATTCGTCTCCTCCAAGTCATTGACTCTCCATGAATTTTTTTGTGGAGCGAAGTTTTTATGACCGGATGCCCATCCTGACGCCAACCCTTTTTAGCCGCCTCTTACGACACGCAGGGGATACGGTGGATGAATTCTGATCCCCATCCACAGAGGGAAACTGGAAAATGCCCTGTGATGTAAATCTCACCAGTAATGATGAAAATGGAAGACTTGTGTTTTCCCGTGTTAGCATTGTCAATCATAAATTAGTGATAACATCCATATACTACCCAAATGAGCCTGACGGAGATTTTTTTTCCAATATTGTAAGCAGATTATCTGAAAAAAATGACTGTTCTTTAGTGGTGGAAGGAGATTTCAATGCAGTCCTGAATCCATTTCTTGATAAATCTAATTCAGATGATATAGATAATGTTTCATCTATTCTATTGAATGCATCATCAACGATTTAAATCTTGTTGATAACTGGCACATGCAGAATGCTACTGCTAAGGATTACACATTCTTCTCCAATTTACACGAGACATTTTCTAGGGTAGATTATATTTTTCTAAGCTAAAACCTAATTACTGGACATACATCTATCACCATTTTACCCATGCTACTTTCTGATCACTCTCCATTATTATGCAACATTGATCTGCCCAACAATAAGACAAAGGCCCCAGGTGGCGTTTAAACACATCTTTGCTAACTAATAATAGGTTTCTTAGTTCACTCAATGATCAACTAAAATATTTTTTAGATATTAACACAAAGGATTGTCCCAATCCACAAATCCTTTGGGAGGCCACAAAGTTATTTTTTTGGTTTCTGTATTTCATTATACCCAACCCTGGGAAAACCAAAGCTTCCCAGATCATAAATCTTGCAAACAAAATAAAATCATTAGATAATTTCCCAAAACAGCTTCTCAGAGGATCAGTCTAAACTGATGACATCTTTGAAGCATGAATACAAGACACTGGCTGTATTAAAGGCAGATTTTATACTGCAGAGAACAAGACAAAGATACTACTTGAGTCAGAGGGGCCTAGTCACTTGCTGGCTCTTATGCTTAAGGAATGTGAAATAAAAGCTCACATCCCAGCAATAAATAAGCCTGATGGCAAAATTACAACCAATCCACAGGCCATCAATAACACTTTTTTAGAATTCTGTGAGAATCAATTTAAATCAGATAACCTGTATGATGACGCTAGCTTTAAACAATTTCTTGACAAATTGGAGCTTCCCCGCCTTGAACAAGCAGACCATGATCTGGAAGCTGGGTTAGAGCTGGATGAGCTATATAGAGCTTTGAAATGTCTCAATAAAGGAAAATTGCCAGACTTGGATGGTCTTCCACTAGAGCTCTATGTAGAACTTTGGGACATGGTGGGCACACTCATGCTTGATTCGTTTAATTTTGTGATCAAGAGTGGAACCTTCCACAGATATCCACAAACAGCACTCATCACATTACTGTTGAAAAAGGGAAAAGATCAATTTGAATGCTCTAGTTTTAGACCAATATCCCTACTTACAAGTGATCTTAAGATATATGCTAAGTACTTGCCCTGCACCTAGAAAAAAATATTCAATCTATAGTCAATGAGGACCACACAGGTTTCATCAAGAGACACTATGCATCTGATAACAGGAGAAGGCTGCAACACATTATAGATGTGGCAGAGAGACACCAAACTCATTGTACAGTGTTCTCACTTAAGGCTGAGAAAGCCTTTGATAGGATAGAGTGGAAGTACATGTGGGCAGTATTACGACGTTTTGGCTTCAGCCATAATTTTAAAGCAATAAAGAGGGCGCTATACCCCTCACCTTTGCCAAGTGTTCTAACGGGACATACTCTCATCTAATTTTACCCTACAGCTTGGCACAAGATCGGGGTGTCCACTCTTCCCACTGTCATTTTGCCTTTCTCTGGAACCTCTGGCACAAGCCATCAGGCAGTCTACTGCTTCCTCCATGAAAATTGGTCATCATTATCATATCACATCTCTATATGCGGATGATATAATTTTGTTCCTAGATAACTTTGACACCTCTATTCACCCTGTCATTCAGGAATTTGATCATTTCAGCAGCCTGTCAGGCTACAAAATCAATTGAACGAAGTCTGCACTTAAGCATCTAAATAGTATATGCACAGATGCTCCTATTCCATATATTCAGACCAAAAGTTCATTTACGTATCTGGGTATTAAGATATCTAAATAAATATGTAAAATTAACAGGGACAATTTCCACACAATCCTGAGTAAAGTAAAATGAGAAATTCATAAATGGAGGAATCGAAAGCCGTCTCTCCACGGTAGAATTGACACAGTTAAAATGAACATATTGCCCCATCTCAATTTCCTTTTCTTTATGCTACCAGACTGCCTCCCTCCAAATTATTTTAAAGACATCCACACCATGATTTCTAGTTTTATTTGGGAAGGGAGGCAGTCCAGAATTCATCTGACAACACTTCAACAACCCAAACTGCTAGGGGGTTTGGCAGTACCAAGCATTGAACTTTACTATTGGTCTTTTCAAATCGGAGCAATCAGCACATGGGTTGACCCGCAGTCTACCACTGCATAGAAGTTGATTGAATCTGCTAAAATACTGCTACACAAGCTGAGAGATATTGTATTTTCTGGCGTAACAAACAGAACAATTAAATATAAATTTGTGCCTGTTATTGTAAACTCTATAAAGGTATAGAAGAAAGCAGAACACTGGATGTGTGCCCCCCTCTAAATTCTGTTAGAACACACCACTCTGGCATAACCTGTGGGTATTATGTGGTAAAAAGCCATTTTATCAACCATCTTAGTCAGCACTTTGAGTGAATACGTTGGTATATAT
>OMLC01095122.1:0-21427 GCA_900302585.1 Regalecus glesne | reverse complement strand
ATTGGGATTAATAAAGGAATATCTTATCTTATATATATATAATTTGTACTTGTGGTCCGATGATATTCAGGTCATCCTGTGTATGGGATGTGTGTATGCATCCACCACAGTCACACAAAATCACTCAGCTGAGGTCGCTAAGCAACTGTCTCACCTGCAGTAAACTGACTTTCTTGCTCCATCTAATTGACAGTGTGTTTGTGTGTGTGTGTGCATGTGCGTGCTCATGTGTTTGTGTGCATAACTAATTAGGCTCTGGAGACCTGACAGCATCCCTCAAAGCTGAGAGCACCAAGCTGAGTCTGTACACAAACACACATACGACGTTTTCCCAACTGGTACCGAGCCTGTTGTTTTTTATGATGTTTCTTACACTTCTTAGCACAGGGTTCAAATCTGCATCCAGATGTAAGAGGCTGGAAGTGTGAGTCCGTCGTAGCTGTTTGCTCTGTTGGGATGAGTGACGTTAGCTGAGGTGGCTTTTTTAGAGATAATTAATGAGACAGGAGTGCTGGTGTATCTGTCACCTGCTGAGGTGGGACATCAAGGGAGCCAGCTGACTGTGCTGTGTTGTCAGGAGAGGAGGAGTAGGAGGACACAGCATATATTTTATCCAGATCTCGCTTTATGGCAGTCTCATTCTTGCATAGCTGTCACCGGGGTAAGGCTGCTAAAGGGCCGGGCACAGCTGCTTCGCACTTGGACTCTCCTGGTGGTCAGTCTGTGTTATTGGGAATTTAAGGCTCAAATTAAATATTTGAACCGGGAGACAAGAAAATCAAATACCACCTTCATTTCTCTGACTCTGCATCTGCACATCTTCCCTGCTGTGCAGGAGTGTGACTGACGAGACAGTTTTGCCTCCAGAGTCAATAATCAAGGGCTGCGGCAGGTTGGCTGATGTAACTCGGAGTATGATAGATGTGTTTTGCGAAGGTCCCGTGTTTCCTGGTGCTGGAGTTTGGATTCTAGCTGCAGCATGTCAGAATACATCCTCCTCATCCTCTACTTCTCATCCTTCATCTGCCTGTGTGCTTTAGTCTGTCTCTACTTTTCGGGCTGCCAGGAAATGACCTACAAACACGATGGTAAGGACCCGCTGGGGTTGGGATGAGGATAACTGCAGAGAGAAAAAACTCCACACCCACGCAGAAGCTTGATCCTTTGCTTGTATAACAGACAACAAAGAATTGTTATAAAACAAAAACAGCTTTTTTAAAATTTCATCTCGTAAAGAGTAGCTTAGGCTATAATTACACCAGTAAAATATTTATCATGATAGGGAGCAATGATACAATATACATATTTATTTCTTCACACAGTGGTACGAAAGAACGTTTGTATTGATTTGTTAAAGACGTTGGCAAGGTGAACTTGGCGATGCAACATTATGTGTGATTTGTTTCACGAGGTTATTTTGAATGTGTTCTCTTATTCTGGGTAAGGCGACTTGAAAACTAATCGAATGGCCCTTACTTTTGTGTAACATGATAAGTTTGTGTGGGCAAGCTTGGGCAGCACAGAGGTACAGTTCTTAACACTGCTGCCTCACAGCAAGGAGGTCCTGGTTCCAATCCCATCCCAAGTACCTTCTGTGTGGAGTTTGTATGTTCTTCCCATGTCCATGTGGGTTTCCTCACACCATCAAAAAGACATGCATTTTAGAGTTATTCCCCCTGAGCAAGGAAATAGGAAAAAGAACTGGAGTTGGTCCCCGGGTGCTGCAGGTTCTCACTACTATACACAGGACGGGTTAAATGCAGAGAACTTTCATTGTATTTATTTAGAATGACAAATAAATAAATCTTCGTGTGTATGTCTGTGCGTGTGTCTGTGTGCGTCTCTTGTTACTGTGGTCATGTATGACGTCTCATACGTGTCAGTATCCAGTCTTTGCTGTTGCTGTTGGTTTATACCTCTGGTGTTAAAGTCTCTTTTATTCGTCCCTCTGCATCCCTTCATCCTGTCGCTGCTTGCAGAGGCATGTTGTGGAGACATATTTTGGATTTGATGAAGAGTCGGTGGACTCTGAGACCTCATCTCTGACCTCCTACAACACTGACCTGACCGACCGTACCCCCGCCACACCCGAGGAAGACTTGGAAGAGGTAAGAAACTTCATCATTCTATGGAAGGTCGCCCTAACTAATGGACATGTCTCTCTAGAAGAGATAACCTATTAGTGACTGTGGAGCTGTTGCTATACAACACCTTCTTAATGAGGCAGCTTTGGCTGTAAATGCAATAAGGCTAATTGCTAAGAGAAGCTAAGCTCAAAGCTAGTAAACAGACTAAGAAAGGCTGCCCACTGACAGGAGAGAGAGAGAGAGAAAACTAGCAGATGTAGCGATGAATGAATTGTGCAGAAGATGGTGAAAGCAGAAGGACAAATGAAGAGGTTGGAGAAGAATATAGAGAAGATGGAGCAAGAGAATGAACGGCATTGAGTTTGTAGCAGGATTCAAACAATTCTGCAGTCAATTCAAGCCAACCACAGGAGACATTAGGAGACTGCTGGGCATCCACATAGAAGAGTGGTTGAAAATAGAGAATTCCCTCGAAGACATCAGGAAAGGGCATCTGGGCTTAATCCCCCTTTGGATGGTCGCTATACTAGAAAGGCACTATATACAAATGAGTCCATTTACCATTTTAGCTGACCCAAGGAAAATGCAACACTTCAATAAAATTGGGTGAAAGGCAGGGAAACACCCTGGACAGGTCACCATTCCATCCCAAGGCTTGATCAGTTAGGGATTCAGTGTCTTGCTCACGGAGCGCCCGACCTCCTGAGCTATACTGACGCATCATTTATGACCAGGAACACCAGGAGTGTACAACAGTTAAATTCAACTCAATTTCATTCAGCAGACGCTTTCATCCAAAGTGACACGCATTTGAGTTAGATGCACTTTGCATCGAACCTGGGTCTAAATTTTCTAAATTCATTTTGTGTGTTCAGACGACGTTTGTGGGAAAATGTAATAGAACCTTATGACAAAAGAAAAACTAGTTACAGAGAGAAAAACGTTCCAATTTAACAGGAACACAACAGGAGGGCTAAAGGTGCTACATACGTTTCTTTGTGAAGCCTGACCTCTGGTGGTCAAAAGCGTTAACGTCAAGGCAAATTCAGAGAGCGTTCCATAAAGACATCAAAAGACTGAAAAAGACACAGATAACAAGTATTAAATAAACTCACATTCACAATTAGTCCCCATGTTATTGGGTGGACTCAGATGCAGCATGAGGGATGCTGATGTTTACTGGTCATGTTGTGCTTCAGGACAAAGTAAAAATCAATGCATAGACTCATACAAAAGTCATCCCTGTCAGTCATCACTTATGACCCACTACACATGTGTGGCAATGTCTGTATCTGCACAGACCTTGTCCTCTGCTTGTCTTTTCTTATTGCTCTTAATTTGCTGTGTAAGGGACACGTTTGGGTGTTAACCTTTGGGCTGCTCAGTGGTAGAGTTTCCACTTAAGGAACTGATGAGCAAGAGACAGCGTGTTCAATCCCACCACAGACTATCAGGAAGGGCAGCTCCCTCCAAGTCTGTGTCCACCCCCACAACAAGGGGACTTATGGTGACATTATAACAGACTTTTGTAGGACTCTATGAAAACATAGTGACCAGTTGCAACTGAATGAGAAAAGGGGAGAGGAAGAGTGATGCAGGGTTGACCTGTACACTGGGATGTGTTCTGGTAACTGTAGTCAGGGAACGGACCCCTCTGGTGATGCTGAGCCAAAGAGGAGGGGGCAATTTTGAATGTTACGTTCAAAAACCACAACTGACAAATCCTAGTCGTTCTACCTTGAAATCAGTGAGTGTCAAGGTGCAGCGTCTTTATGTGTCAGCATGTGTGTGTGTGTGTGTGTATTTCTGAGCTTGTCCCTCCGCTGAACCTAAGGGAGTGTCCCGTGAGGAATCGGAGCTGCGTTTCCGTCAGCTGACAAGGGAGTACCAGGCTCTCCAGCGAGCCTACGCCCTCCTGCAGGAGCACACCGGAGGCTCTCTGGATGCTGAGAGGGAGGCCAGGGTTCGTACAGTCTCTTTCACAACTTTTGGGTTTCCACATGCTCTTTATATTCCAGCTGTGATATCTAGCCTCTCTCCTCTACCAAGAGCACCTAGGGATCTTGACGCCAACCTCTACCAGTCCGCCTCTCGCCTTACTCAGAATATTTCTATAACTTTCAGGAATAGTATATCTTTCATGTTGCACTGGTGTTATTTGTACTCTACTGGTTTCATTTTGTATTTCCCGTAAGCTGTTGTCGAGCGTCTGTCGGGGACAGACTCACCCATCCCTCATCTTCCCTCCGCAGACACGAGAGCAGCTGCAGGCTGAGCTGAGCAGTTGCCAGGCCAAGATCACCGACCTGGAGAAGGCTTTGGCTGAGAGGGGGCAGGTAACAAAGAAAAAGGGCGGGAACAAGACCTGCCCGGCCCCGCTCTCATTGGCCCCTCTCCTTGTCTGTCTGGCTGCTCTGCTCCTGGCCTGGCACTATGCCGACCGGGTCTGCCGCTGAAACCTGCGATGTCACTTTCGGCCCGTGTTGTGTCACAGCTCTGCACCTGCATGCTCCACCTCACCTTCTCTCTTTCTCCTTGTTGGTTCCCTTCCTTTCCGGGTCTTTCAGCACTGCCATCTTTTGGAGAAGAGACTGAATCAACTCAATCTGCATGAAGAGATAGGTTGAGAATGCAAAAGAGCATCTTTAGTTCTTAGAAGATATTAAAACCGAAAAGTTCAAGTTTTTCTCAATTTGCTAAGCAACCCAAATTGAGTGGTACACGTGTGATGACGTTTAGTTGAAGTAAGGCTACCGCATGCATTTCATGGCAGAACATGCGTCTTGGGAGCTCTTTACCAACTCGACTGTCCGGAGGTGCAGCAAAACTATGGAAAGTTGGTTATCATGAGAATTTGGTACCTCACTTTTTAAATTTGCTATTAATCCTGTTGTTTTATTTTCTTGCCCCACATGTTCATTGCACGTTGCCTGTTCCACTGTGGCTGGATGCACCACTGTCTGCTGATTTCCTGTTGCACTGCTGTTGTTCACCTGAGAATGCCTTCTGTTCTTCTGTTGTTACGAACAACCTACAACCGTGAATGCAGCCATTTCTTTTTCTGTATCCTGATAGCAGACTGTCTCATTTTGGTTCAATAAACTTGTTTGCGCCATTCTGTCCCTATCCGTTTGTGTTTGCATGTGCTATGCGGCCCAAGTGTAGATGATCCCGGTTGGGATTTGGGTCGGCGCTGACTCTTGGTGCTGCCTACGTTGGCACTACCAATTGTTAGTCTTTAGTCGAGGTTGGTGGATATATTGCTCACCCTTTCCCATCTTTTTGGGTCTGGGTCCATTTTTCATGTGATTGTCATTGTGTTGTTTGATGATGTTTGTGTGTGGTTGTGATGGCAGGACTCCAAGTGGGTGGAGGAGAAGCAGTACCTTCTCAGGACCAATCAGGAACTTCACGAGAAGGTAGGTGACATCTAGATCTCCCTCGCCACCAATGCATCACTTTACGGGAAGTGTTGATATCAAGAGCCCTTGACGTCCCTTGGTCGTACCGTTCCCCATTGACCAGAAATTGGGATAAGAGATGTTTGGATACCTCTATTCAAGTGTAAAATGATAGCACAGGCTCAACTCTGATTTCTGTGTGTGTGTGTGTGTGTAGATGTGTGTTCTGCAGCAGGCTGACCTGCGGCTGCAGGCGGAGGTCCAAGATGCACGGGACCAGAACGAGCTTCTGGAGTTCAGGGTGCTGGAGTTGGAAGTAAGGGAGTGCACCCCCATCAAGCTGTCACCAGGGGGAGACACCAACAGCCTCACCTCCAGACGCAAGACTTACATCCAGTGACTTGACCAGACAGACAGACAGACAGTCATACATATTACACTACTTCACAGAAACCTCTGAGCTTCTTGTTTCGTGAGCCTGTGTACCATTTTCCCTGTTTTGCATGTCAGTCGCCTGCACATCTCCCCTGCCTCATCACTGAACTGGAATGTTCCTGACTGGAATACTTTTTATACTTGTCTGGAGATGTACAAAAACCTTGTTGTGTTGAATTGAAGATTAGTATCATTTTTAATGGAATAAAATGTATATTTAATTTTACCATTAATCCTCATCTTTGCTCATTTTGTCCTTGCATGCATTGCTTTGGTTTCTTATGTTTTCCATTTGGTTATGTTGGCAGTCTCAGCTTCTCTGAATATGAATAATCGCACCATATGATGTGATTAATCATAAATAGCATCGATAGCCAATGCTATTTCTATCCACATGGATTATTGTCACTGTCACTCTACCCAGGGTTAAATCTTACCCCGTAGCGTCAAGGTGATTCACAAGTATTTAATTTAATCCTGTGCTCAGATCAACTGACAGCTTCGATGATAGAAATACATCAAGTCTGTTTATTGCTGCTGTGATCTGGTCTGAATCGAGACGACAACATCCACGGGGGAGGTCATCCGAGTGAACCTGATCCTCCCCCATCTTGAGTTTTGGCATGTGTTTTCAAAAACCTGTTGCTTTTATTCATCTCCTGTTTGAGGCCATTTTGTTCCCACCTACCTCATTTTGGCAGATCTCAACTATTCTTTCAGTGCCGTGTAAGTACGACCCATCCCTCATCCACTCCCCATCACAGACCACATATGCTGTAGCCTTCCCTCATAATCAACATCTCACAACTTGCCATCACTGGTTGTTTAGTAGACCACCAAAGTATTCATGTGTCAGAAGAGACCTCGGTTTAGATGAGGGATTTTTAAATGTGTTTGTATATAAGGATTAACAGTGTCCTCCCTACAGGAGAGAGAACGCAGATCTCCTGCTCTTGGCCTCCACATGTCCACCTTCCCTGAGAACAGCAGCAGTGCCCTGCAGGTCTACTGTCACCAGGAAGGTGTCAAGGTGACAAACACACACATGCACAGGAAAGAAAAGTCCAATAATACACAGTCAGTAGCTCAGGAGGAAGGGTGGTTGTCTTGTAATCAGAAGATCGGTGGTTCAATCCCCGGCTCCTTCAGAAAGCGTGTCAAAGTATCCTTGAGCAAGACACTGAACCCCTAGCTGCTTGGGACAAGAGATGAAAATCAGCAGCTAAATCTGGTGTATTCACATTCTCAACATGCACTATACCTGTAATGGAAATGATCATCATTTATATTACTATTGAAAATATCCCCTTGTTGGACTAATAAAGGATTATTATTATTTTTATTACTATTACTAATATTGCAATGTGGTGCTACACGTTTCAACATCCTGCAGGATGTGATCATTCCCGAGCTCATGAAGAAGCTGGATATTCTGGGAGATAACGGGGTGAGTGTAAACACCACACCACCACAGTTCTTGAACCTGTTTCCAGTATGCTTCGATGGCCTCCCATGTCCCCAGTGTCACCTCCCTTCTCTCTAATAATATGGTCTTTCCGTGCCGTATCCCACAGAATCTGCGCAACGAAGAGCAGGTGGCGGTGATCCAGGCTGGAACAGTGCTCTCACTTTGCGAGAAGGTCAGTGGAAAGTTCCTCACATCACACCTAACTTCCCGACACGGTCACAGATGCTGATTTTGTTCCCCATCATGGACTTTTAAACCCTCCTCAATGCAATATTAATCCATAACTTCTCTCCTCCTCCCACTCTCTCTGTCTCCCTGGTCCCACCCCATTGCCCAGTGGCTGAAGCAGGTGGACAGCACAGAGGCTGCCCTCACCCAGAAGATGATTGACCTGGAGAACGATAAGGTGAGAGGCTGGTGGGGCAGGAAAGGTCATCACCTACATTGAATGTGGCTGAATTAGAGCTACGATCCAAGAAATGGCACTGGCATCACAAATCCAGTTTTGCTAATATTGTGATGATCTTCACCACCTCAGCAGATACCAGAAACACCACCATCATTCTTCACTATGTCCAGCCTGCATCTCTGACCCCACTTAGTTTGCCTCGCAGTAGCGATCCTGTCATTTGTCATTTTCCATGATATGATTTCATTTCTCGCTGCAGGAACTATTCAGCAAGCAAAAGGGCTTCTTGGAGGAGGAATTGGATTACAGGAAGCAGGCCCTGGACCAGGCTTACATGGTACGAAGCCTAGGGGCAGCATGGTGATGCTGTTATACGTGTACCCGTGTTAGATACCCCTCATCCACAAACCCCGATCATTCATGCTAATGACAATGCTAATCAACGTTACATAACAAACCATGACACGGCGATGCAGCAGCATGGAGGTGGAACCTTCATAAAACATACTCAACACAATTAAGAACCCATACGAACCGCATGAGTCCAACATGCATCCTGATGAAATGTCACATTGTAATGGGGATACTACATCTTTTATCAGTGAAGTTCTGTGTGCTCTGGGCAACAGGAGCCCACTTATAGGCCTGGGGTAGTCAGCCGCTACTAAACCTCTCTAATCTCCATTAAGGTCAATTACAGCTCTAAGTCTTTCATACTCTGGAGACCAAGAGAGGGCAGAATGTATTCGTCGACATATTACAGACTATCCAAGTCAACAGCTCGGTGAAGAGATCTGAAAATGATGCCTTGTGCGTGTTTTCAGGAAAGCAGTAGAACACCAGACTTGTTGCAGTGTGGATGGATATCGTGGCCCCTGTGCTGCTAGTCACGGTCATTCTCTTCTGTCCCCTGGTCCGATTGAACCTAACTGGCTCAGACCGGCTGGAGCTGGACGCTGGATCACTTGACCTTAGATTTGACCATTTGATTTGGTCACTTGGTGTGATATGGTTTGTGTCTATGGCTCCGATTTGTATTGCCCTGGTTAAAACTTTATTTTGTGTGGCCACATCGTAAGACACATCTAGTCACATACGCATTTATAGAATGTGGAGAAGTACGTTGTTTTTATCATTGATGCTATGTAGTCACATTGAAACACTCCAGACAACACTCAGTATGAAGTGGAACAGTGTGCTCCATATCTGCCATGGTCACAGTGGTGTGTGTGTACCTGTGTGTGTGTGTGTGTGTGTGTGTGTGTGTGTTTACTTGTGTTTGTGTTGTGCGGCCGGCCATGCAGAGGATCGAGGAGCTGGAAGCCACGCTGTATAGCGCTCTGCAGCAGGAGCAGCCGGCAGGCCGGGCAGTGGCCGAGTCGCTGACAGACAGGCAGAGGGAGGAGCTGAGGCTAGCTGTGGACAAGCTGCGGCGTCAGATTCTCCGGCAGAGCCGGCAGTATGACAGTCAGATCTTACAGGAGCGCATGGAGCTCCTACAGCAGGCCCACCAGGTAAGGCTTAAAACACCAGCAATGCCAGGCAGGGTTGTTCAGTTCCTCCTACCCTCAACCTGATCCCTGAACCTGTCTGAAACCTCTGTACCCCCCCACACACACACACAGCCCCTGGCTCTAAGAGAAAGATGCAGTATCCCTACCTGTGCCATACTGTGTGTGGTGCCCAGAGAATGCTGGTGTTGATTTGTTTGGTGGCCTGGTGTGTATTTCTCCATATGCTTGTCATTATGTCTTGAGATGATCTTCTCAACTTTCAACCATCATGGTAGTCCTTTATCCATAACTTACATGTGCATTGACTACACTTCCCACAATGCCCCGAGATCCACTCGACAGACTCAACCTAACTTGGCTATCTCACTCCAATCTGCTAACCACCAGAAACGAGCCCACGTTCATCAAAACTAACCCAAATAAAATATGTTCACTTTTACTAACTTTTCCAACGTATATCCTCAGAGACTAGTCCTCGAAGAACCCCTGAGGTCGTTTGTGGTATGTACATAGTTGCGGTGTGGCTCTGTAAGATGAAAGTCATGTCTTCATCAACCACTGATCCAAAGTAGGGTCATGGATCTGCTGGAGCCTATCCTAGCCCTCGAGGGGACAAACGCCCTTGACAGGTCACCAGTCCATCTCAGGGTAGGCGTGACACTTTACGGTGGGTTCGAGCCCGCAACGTCTGGCTCGTCAGTTCCTGAACAATGTGTTCTACCACTGAGCTACCTCGGCCCCATTACAGTGTATTTGATATATGGTTAGAATTTGGCAGTGTTAAATGGTCAGCCATGCTGAGCATTGAATAGCTGTTTCACTGCTCTACCCAATATTCATCAGCCTTGATTGGAAACATAATCATTTACAAGCAGCAACTCCTGTTCTAGTGTCGGGATTTCATGCCCCTTTAAATACATCTGCCAAGGACTCTAGTCCTTTCACTTTACCCTCAGAGCTTTGACAAAAGCCAGGAAGGAGCCTGATCACTGCAGCGACAACTCTACTTGGAGAGCTGTGTCGGCTAATCCGCTCTCCCGGTATCCGCAAATCACCTGCTTGGGTTTTTTAATATCCCAATCGAGTCTCTCCTGCTGTTCATTGTTTGGCTTACCAGTTGCCGTGACAACCAGATCCTCCTCAACAACACAGAGTAGGTGCTGCCATGGAGACAGGGGCCATGTTGGTGAGGAAACAGGGTCTCGGAACATGTGCAGTAGTACTCAGTGTTTCTATCTTGTTAGAGCAGTAAAGCACTGGCCTCCAAGTCTGGCGTCGTGGGTTCAATCCCCATTGCTGGGTGTCAGGAAAAGGGTATCAGGCCTTAATCCCCCATGCTTAGTAAATGTGAGGCATACTTTGTAGAGTGGTTTGACTGGTCGCTAGGCTAGAAAAGCGCAATATAAAAATGAACCCATTTACTACAAATACATGAGGCGTGTGTTTCCTCTGGGTGCTCTGGGTTCTTTCCACCATTTCAAAGACATACATGTTAGGTTTAATACTCCTCCCTGTGAACTGGAAGAACTGGAATTAGTCCCCGGGTGTTGCAGCTGTCCCCTGCTCCTATACAATAGGATGGCTTAAATGTAGAAGAAAGATTTCATTGTGACCTATAATGACAAAGTAAAGTGGCTCACTTCTCCTCCTCCTCCTCTTCCTCCTCTTCTTCTTCTTCTTCCTCTTCTTCTTCTTCTTCTTCTTCTTCTTCTCTTTCTTCCTCTGAAGCTAAATAGATTGACACCCTGACACCTTTCTGTGAACAAACACAATACACACACTCTTTCTTCTCATCATAACACATTTGTCTCGTTTACTTTGCAGAGAATAAGAGAGCTGGAGGACAGGATTGACATGCAAAAGAGACAAATAAAGGAAATAGAGGAAAAGGTACACTCTTCAACATCTATGTCTCTTTGTGTCAGGGAATTCTCATTACTATGAGCAGATAGATGAAAGCTGCATGTCCATGAGGGATCACAGTGGGGTAAAATGAGAAGAAATAGACAGTACCATGATGTACTGATGACTTTCTCCTTGGTGTTATCGGATCATCCTGCTGATTTGATCTTCTTCTTTCTCCCCTTTGACCCCTGACTGAAACCCCCTATGTTCCTTTAGTTTCTGTTCCTCTTTTTATTTTTCTCTTTAGCTTTTATTCTTTGGCCTTAATGGAAGTGGTGTGGATCGATATCAGGTGACACCATCGTTTTATTTGATCAATATTATTACTCTTAGTTGATATTCATTTGTAGTTTGTGATAATGGGCTATACAAATAAAGTTTACTTGACTAACCCTAACCTTTTAATGACTGATTAATATCCATTAACTGCTAACTAATGTTACTATTATCTGTGTACTTTACACTCCCATCATGTACTGCGTTACCGTGATGATGATGATGATGATGATGATGATGATGATGATGATGATGATGATGGCAAGGATGTTCTCTCTCTTCTCAGGTACTTGAGGTGCTCGGATGGCAAGGGAGAGCAAAACACAACCCATTTTTATATGCATTTCACAAAACCAAATGGCCTTTTTGATAAACATGCACTTTTTTGCTGGAGGCTCTAACCCGGAATGCCACAGAATTTCAAAAAAAGACAAAAACTTTTTCAGAATGCCAGATACGTGTGAGGTTAAAGTGTACTCTTCTTTTTTATAAATCATATCTACTCAAGTGGTTCAAGAATCAATCCAGAACCCAAAACCCAAACTCCTGTGTGAGTTGAGAACACAAGGCCCAAGCAGAGGAAAAGACTGGCTCAGGGGAGTCATGGCAGGGAGAAGAGCTTTGGCCGGAGGAACGCACAGTCGCACAATGACAGAATTCAATTGGAGAGGGAGAAAAGGGGGATCAGAGAGGAATGAAAAGGAGATGGAGGGGGGGCGAGGTAAAGGGAGGTAAACAGGCCAAGTCTTTGTGTGGACATTGGACTTTCTGGCAAAGTTCAGCATCCATGGAGTTTCTAAGGTAACCAGACTACAACTGAGTTCTGAAGAATGTGAACTCACTTGAGGCTCCCCTCGACATTATCAAGACGCAGTTACCGTGTGGCTGACAGAAAAACAGGTATGCCTCCTCTTGACTCCTTCATACCTTTTTATAATGACCTCGTTTGAGTTTAGCTGTAATGCTGAAGTATTGATATATTGGTGGTAAGACTCATCGTAGATATGCCGTCTCCTGTGAGCTGGTTACTCATTATCTGGACTGAGCCGGATTATGAAGTAACTCGACCAGGTCCCTTCAGTGGGAATGTCCGAGTGGAGGGATTAGCTGAATGCTAAGGGGAGGGTATGCTAAGGGGGCCGCGGACGGTGAGGTAATGAGTAACCTGAGAGACACCTTCAAGTCGGAAACTTGCTTGCAAGCTGCTAGTGTTGTGAATAATGGATACCATGGGTTGGTTTTAGCTCCATGTTACAGAGAGATGGGAATTTTAAAGATTGGAGAATATGAGAAGAGACATGCATTGGTGGCTATTACTGTTGTTTTCCCTAATCGCACATTTTTCCTCCTATATCGTGGACAGAAATCACAGAGTAGGAACACACCACTGGTATGACCTGCACCTAAACATGGAAGATCACATGACTCCGTCAGGAACAGAGATGACCAGATGCAGTTCCATCAACATGGGTGAGCCCTCCATGACTGCTGTGGTGGATTTGGATGTACGGACGCTGCTTGACAGAGTGAGAGTCCTGGAGCAGAATACCAACCCAGTGGAACCGACTGTCTCTTACCTAAGGACCAGGTGTGAGACTAGGAAAGAGGAGATCCAATGACACACATGTGTGCATCAAAGCACACACACACACAGACACACTACACATTCACACATATGGCTCTCCACACACTGCAGGCTCAACACAATAGCTTACACCCACCATGGCTAATTTCACTGTCGGGGATTTAGTGTGATTTCACCTCATAGCTGGCTTATAGCTGAAGGTAAAACCGATTCATGACATGCAGGAACTGTGGAAGTGATTAAAACCTGTGATGCATTTCCAGGATGCTGATTGGTGGGATGGTGGTAGTTTCTATGCCAATGTAACCTGAGCATGTCTGTGCTGTGCTGTGTTGTATGGCGGTAGGATCAGAGAGTTTGAGATATCAGAGAGGACTCTGCTGTTACAGCTCAGCCAGTTAGCCACCACCTTTCAACGTTACTGGCCCAGCATGCAGCACTCCCAGAGGCTGGATCAGAGACTCCGTATGCTCAGGGAGGAGGTCAGGACCATGGTGAGTATCAGGGACCTCCTTGGGGCTTTTGTTCATAGCTACAGCTATTTCAAAAATAGCATCTGACTAAAATACCTGAGGCAGCTATGAGTCCTGGAGTCTCTTGTGTTCTCGTAGCTGTGATGTGCTGAGATAAATTTGGACTATTTCTGCACTGAAAAGCTCATTTCAATTAATATTTTCCTCAGATATTAACCAGGTATGTAGTTTAATAGATATAAGAATAAAGGGCAACTTTACTCTACAGCAACTCAGGAGTGCCATGGTTGTCTTAAAGTCTCCTCATGGTATCTCGGTGCTGCCGTTCACCTTCCTCATTGGGCTCTGTGTGTTTTTGCTCCTTCATAGACTCATGACAAGGACCGAGGAGATCGGGTTTGGAGGGACCGACTGCAGCGCTGCCAGACCCAGCTTAGGGTCAAAGAGGAGGAGATGTGTCGCCAGTCCCAGTACTTTGAGAACTTTAAGACCCAACTCCTCCACAAGCTTAGTATGGCACGGGACAGAGAGCAGAGCCTACAGACCCGGGTCCACGACCTGGAGAAACAGCTACTGGACATGAAAGTGTCGGCGGCCACTAACATGGCGTCCATCACAGCAGCCGGTATCATTGCTAGGTGTCCACTGAACAAGGAAGAGCAAGGCAGCCTGCCCTGCCTCAGAGGAGAGGGGGAAGGAGAGGAGCAGAGGGACAAGAAGGAAGAGAAGTGGAGGCAATGGCAGTCAAGGCCTTCATGCCAAGGAAGGTTGGGAAAACAGGGGGATGAGGTGGAGACGGAAGAGACGGAGGGAGAGAGAGGGAATGAAAAAGAAAGGTTTTCGAATGAGGCCAGGCTCCAGGGCTTTATACTGAGCCTGCAGGAGGACCTCAGCATGATGCTGGAGAGAGAGGAGCAAGGGCTGGCAGAGCGGAGGCTGTTGACAGAGCAGCTCCAGGAGGCTCAGGAGAGCAGCCACTTCCTGAACTGCCAGGTGGAGGAGATGAAGGCGGAGGTCCAGCGGCTGAGGCTATCTGAGAACTCCCTGATGGAGGGGGTGGAGGAGCTGAGAGAGGAGAACCAGAGACTCCAGCAGAGCCTCAGGGGCGCTGCCAACCAAACAGTCAGTCAGCCATCAACAGTCACTGGGTCTGAACACGCCGGTCCAGGGTTCAGCAGCCACCACCCTGGTCAAATCCCTGTTTCTATTCCTTCTTTAACCCTCTCTGCCACCACACACTACTCAGCAGATGGTCCTGGAAAGGTGAGGGGGTGAAAATGGATAGAGGAAGTGCTCATCTGGATCTTTTAATACACACAGTCGGATTACAATGTTCATTAATATTCAAAATGAAATAATTTTATCTTATAAAACTAATTAGCTATTGTAATTCATCAAAATAATTGAATGAATAATTGAAACACCGATGGCATTGACTGAATATTCAGATGATTCATGTTTTTAAACAGATGTGAGAGAATCAAATTAAGGAATGCAACAATAGAGGGAATACTGGTTCGCTCTGCTTTGTTATATAATTTCCATTGTAAAGGTTATGGAAATAGGAAAAATGGGAATGTGAATCGGGGCCATGGTGGCTCAGTTGTGTAGCAGGTTTGATCCACCACACGGCAACCGGTTAAAGTGCATCCAGCTTTAATCCTCCATGCTCCGTGAACATGAGGCACCATATACGACTGAGTCCGTTTAACAGTGTGTGTCTGAGGGTGGGAATTCTGCACATTCACTTCAGATGACTGAGCCCCGAATTGGGATTACAAGTAATTCATGTCAAATGATATAAATGGGATTATATTTTTGAGTGTCTCTTGGCTCCAAACGAAGCAGCTCAGTGTCGTGTTAATCAAGCCATAAATAGACTATGCATAAATTGAGCAGTGGTAATTAGTGTGGATAATTAGAGAGCTGGCTACAGAGAGAAGAGGGTGAGAGGCAAAAGTGTGTGTCTATGTGTGTGCATGTGCAGTTGCATCTGTACAGCTCTCGTGTCTGCGTGTAGATCCTGAGAGCCCCAAATGAAGCAAGATCCCATTGTGTTTTTCTGTTAATGCTCACCGTTCATCCTCCCCTTCCAAACCGCTAAATTATTATCTTTGTGCAGGTCCAGCACCACAAGGATTCGCATTTAGGTCAACCACAGCCAGATGCACCCTCACCCAACGGCCACCAGGGCGCAGCAGAGACAACGCAAAACGACTCAGAGGCTCACATCAACAGCTCTAAACCAGACATTCCAGAGCTCATACCCCACTTTTGCTCCAAAGCCAACCCCAGCATGAAGTTCCTTCCCTTTGACACGGATATGCTGGAGGTGGGGAAGGTAAACCTGGGGACTTGGTGCTCAGGTGGGACGTTGAACCTGGAGGGGTGTTCCAGTGAGGAGGCTGATGCCCTACATGAAGCATACAGGAGCCTGGAGACTCAGCAAGAGCAGGTGGCTCAGGAAGATACCCAAGTGAAACTAGAACAGAGGGAGCAGGCAGAAGAACATGGAGGGCAGGCTAGAGACAGGGTATGTATGGGGCAACACAGAAGTCCCACCTCTCTTTTTGGAATCTAATATTACAAAGTTTTTTATTAACAAGTACTACGGGGGGCTGCGATAGCTCAGTGATGGAGTGTGAATTTAGGAACTGATGAGCAGAGGTGGCAGGTTCAAATCCACGGCAGGGTGTCAGGAGAGGGCATCTGGCTTTAATCCCCCAAGATCAATCCAGGTCCTTGTCCAGCCCCATAACTAGCCCATGGTACCTAATGTAACTTAGCATGCGAACCCTACGTGGCTAAAGAAATTGTTCTCTACGGGATGTACCGCTAATCAAAACCTGCTTCTTTATTTACTCAGATCGAGAGTGCACCACATTTAAACACCTTGACTATACCTGATGACCAAGTCCCACCCTGCCCTGCCCACAACGACGTACTCTCCCTTACCCAGGATGATCTCGCCCAGGTTTTGAACCAGGAGAACCGGGCCTTGACCGACCACATTAAGGAACTACTGGCTCATATTGAGCTGCAGGGGAGAGAGAGCGTCAGGGAGCTCGGCCATTTAAGAGAACAGATCTCCAGGTCGGAGACAAACAGGGTCCGGCTGGAGCAGGAGAATCAGGAACAAGGATCCCTGATCACAGAGCTGACCAGGAAAACCGAGGATGATCTCAACACTATCATGGAGCTGCAGGAAAAGCTGATGGAGAGGGAGCAGACGAGGGAAAAGGCAGAGGGCAGTCATCAGATACATGCTGATGGAATATGCCGGCCTCAGAGTGACAATACAGTTGTCTTGTCAGGACGGAGGTCTCAGCAGAGCAATCTGGAGGAGCTGGCAGATAGCGTCGTTGACTGTCTACTTCAAGCTGATATAGATGAACAAGTAGACCGTATGATAAGTGATTCACCAGTTCACTGTCAAGATGAAGACATCAATGACTCAAAACCCAGTAGCCTCCAAAGCGACGTGAGTTCATTCACTGGATCCGTCGACCGGCTGACTAAGTCAGTCCAGAGCCTCAAAGAAGAAGAAAGTGAACTGATCATCACCGTCAGATCCTTGAATGAGCAGCAGAGAGACGTCGCCCTGCAGATTCAAACTCAGACGGAGGAGAAACAGCAGCTCACTCGCACAATTTGGGGACTGAAGGAGGAGAGAGATCGTATCGGCCAATCTCTGGCCAGTCTCGAACAGCAGAGAGACCAGCTGAGTAGAGTGGTCTGTGGGCTAAGACATGAGAGAGACCAGTTTATGAGGTCTGTGGATGAGCTGAGAAGGGAAGAAGAGCAGCTACAAGAGTCCTCATCTGAGCTTCGAAAAGAGAGTCAGAGGCTCCTGGAATCTCTCAGCAATGGAAGTGCTGAGAGAGACCGAGCCTCAGAAGCTCTTCATCAGCTGCAGGAAGAGAGGGACCACTTAAGCCAGTGGGTGTGCAATCTGAAACAGGAGCGAGATGAGCTAACGGACACGGTCGAGCGTGCGAAGGAGCAGAGAGACAGGGAACAGTCACAGAATGTGTCTAAAGAAGAGCTGGACACGCTGATGCAGTCGGTCGGCTGTTTGAAAGGAGAGAAAGAGAAAATTGAAAATACAATCGCTGAGCTGAAACGAGCAGAAAAGAGGGTAACGGTATCGCTTCTGAGTCAAAGAGAGGAAAGAAGCAAACTGCTAGCTATGGCTGCTGCACTTCACAGCCAGTCCCAAATAGAGGAACGTGGTCAGCAGCAGCATCTGTCCTGTCAGAATCATGCTGGTACGGCAAATGAGAAACGGGGTGGGATCGATGTTGCCGCTCAGAGGAAGTTCACACAGGTATGCATGAGCCATGTCGTGGCTTTAGGGACATAGTTTTGTTATATTGTGTAAATTCCAATGTGATCACTCAGTGTTTAGCACAGCAAGTAGATCGTGGGTTCAAATCCAAGGCCGTCCCCGGTCCTTTCTGTGTAAAGTTTGCATGTTCTTCCCGTGTCTGTGTGGGTTTTCTCCCACTATCCAAAAGACATGCATGTTGGGTTAATACTCCTGCCTGTGTTCCTGAGCAAGGCAACAGGGGGGGGACTGGAGTTTGCCCCCTGAGTGCTGCAGCTGCTCACTGTTGCTCTACAATAGGATGGGTTAAAATGCAGATAAATCCAAATTTCCCCTTGTGGGACTGATAAGGGAATTTATTTATTCATGTATTTATGTATTTATTTATTTATTTGAATGCAGATAACATTTTTGCATGTGTGTACAATGACAACTAAAGTTTCTCTCTCTGATCTTCATATTTGGTGATTGTTGTGTTGTCATGCAGGAAGATTTAGAAGGAAAACAGGAACATGGTGACCTCATGAGGGAGATTAAAGTTTTGGGAGCTGAACTGAGGAAATCAAGAGAGGAACTCGCCAGAGCTCAGTTAGAGGTGAGCTTACACTATCTCCTCGTCCAGCCAGGACTATTTGTCTTGATCAATTCTTTGATGACTCGTATCAACACCCCACCAATACAGTAGATACTGAACTGTAGACCGCTGTGAGAAAAGCTGGTTTTAACTTATTGATATGTTCCTGCAATAGATGATGTTTCTTTTGCAATAGTAGTAATCCTTCCTGTGTGTCTCTCTGTGCATGTGCACATGCACATGTGTGTGTGTGTGTGTGTGTGTCTAGACACAAAAGCTGCACAGTGAATTACATCAGTCAGAGACCAGGAAGGGGGAGAGTGAGAAGAGGGCCTCTGAAGCAGCCACTGAGGTGATGAGAATGATGGATGAAGTCAGCCAGATGGAAGAGACCAGGATGGAAAATGAAAGACTGATATCACAGGTACACCATGTGCATAGGTCTATACTATAAACCTGTAGGCCTACTGTAATATAGTTGTCAGCATTTTACCATTTTTAGGATCTTCTACCTCCAGGTTTTTTACTATTATACTCTATTTAAATCTCATAAGATACAGCTTAGCCGAGTCTTAGATCTTATAAGCCTGAATACCTTTATTAGTCTGGATTCCTCTTTGGTAGGCTGTTAGGTATTTTCTCAGTTACAGATCCATCATCACATTCTCGCTTCAGACTTAGTCCTTCTTAAATCTTGATCTCTGAATGGGACAGGAAAAGGTTGTGCAAAAGTTGTACCTCCAGCTAATAGCTGTGTCTTGTCCAGGTGACAGAACAGCAGAGAAAACTGACCGGTCTGATGAAGGAGAAAGCTGATGCTTCGTCACTGAAGGTGCGGATAGAGGAACAATTCACCATGCTACAGGCTCAGCTAAAAGCCACGGTGAGTGTGCACTGATTAAATATCTATTAAATGTCACCATCCTAGTGAGGTGTTCCAGGCACATCCAGCTGGGAGGAGGCCACGGGGTAGACCGAGTGGAGGGATTATATCTCCACACTGGCCTGGGATTGCCTCGGGATCCCCCAGTCAGAGCTGGTTGATGTGGCCCTGAAAAGGAAAGTTTGGGGTCCCCTACCAGAACTTCCATGACCAAGATTTGGCTAATCAGTTGAGGATGGATGGATAATATAATAGACATCAGCAACATCTTGCTGCTGGTCTGACCATTTTCTTGTACACCAGTTCTCAAAGATTTGTGTGTGTATTCCCACAGACAATAGCTCTGGAGGAGCTGAACTCAGAATACATGGTGCTGAAACGAGGCCAGAAGAACTTCGATGAGCTTAGCGCTGCTGTCATAGTGCTCAGGATGCGCTACAATGACATTCGAGCTAAGGTAGGTAAACCCCCCCGTGCTAGGATTAGCATCAAAGCAAGTACCAGTGTGCTCTGGGATAAGCTTTTGCTAATATCTTGTCTGTCTTCATATATATCTTCGTGTGTGCAGTATGATGCTCTCCTGAAGAAGAGGAGCCAAACAGATCTAGATATAGCTCCTCTTAAGGTGGGTCCTGGAGGGAATTTCTTCTTCTTCTCATTTCTACATGATCTGTTTGCTATACTGTCTTATGTTATAACTTTATATGCAACCTGCCATAATGCTGATTGAAGGTCATGTTGCTGTTGTCGTCTGGTTGTATATCTGATTGGATCGATGGCTTTTCTGCTCAACATTCCAACCAAGATGCGTTCGATTGACTGTGACTGACGATGTTCTTATCCAACAACAGGCCAAGCTGTCATGCCTGGTGGTGAAGTGTCAAGAGAGGAACAGCCTGCTGGTCCAGATGATGAGAGCCATGCACAGGCAAGGCTGCGTGGACCTCACTCTCACACAGCAGGTTGAGGATCTGCTAAGCGACGCTGCCCTGGAGGACTACACTGTGGCCTTCATACCGCGAACAAGTGTAAGGATTCAGGATTACAGTAATGGGCACATCCCTGGATTTATTTCAAACCTCCAGAACCGCACCAGTGCGTTCACACCCGATCAAAGCTTCACTTCCGAATTTCCACATAGCTGGATGCCCCAGTCATGCCAAAATGGACTCCCGCTTGGACCTGAAGTAAAACTCCGAGAACAAACTAGTGTGGTCGCTCCAGGGTCCATTACAAATCCTCACGGCTGCAGAGGGGAAACTTCGCTGATACCAAACACAACAGGAAAGACAATTACCAAATCGACTGTGCCAACTTCACCATTGCACGAGCATGCCAGAGTCCAAGCTCCAACACCACCACCACCTGGTTCTCCAGTTCTGAGAGAGAACTTGAGTGTTTCACAGGTGAAACAACCAAACAGTGATTTTTCTTGGTTTAAGATAACCGCTAGTTAATAGTTGAATATTTGCAAATATAATTATGATATAATATTGATGGGAAATCTGCCAACAGGATCCTGCCTCTGCTAGTGGATCAGGCCAGGCACCAAGGGGTTCAGAAATCCTTGGACAATGCCATAGCGAGGAGAAAGAATCCAGCCCGGGTCCTCCCAGTTTCTCACAGGAGCGCAGGATGCTCCTATGTTCTGCTCCCCCGTCACCAAACAGACATGTCAATCTGAATCCCAGGCTGAGCAGTCCCGAGAAGATCATCAACCTACATCAGCAATTGCAGAAGACACTGTCGAGCAGCTATAAGGTATAAAGCTGGTCACTTTTGGACTTGTGGTGTTGACTCTCAGAAACTACCCAGTGTCTGTTGATTTGTGCCAGAGTCTCAATTTTCCCCCTTTATTTTCCTTGAGTTTACAGTCAAAACGCTTCACGTCAAGTTAGATCAGATTTATTCTTATAGCCTTAAATCATGATTATGTCCCTAGGACTTTACACCTCTCCAGCAGATTTAAATTGAATCAAGAACAATGCGTGGCCCTCACTGTTCTGAGACTATTGACTTGGAATAAAGAAAAATTCACAGAAAAACTCATCAGGAAAAATGTATTCTTATTATATTATATTAATTATATT
>OMLC01095121.1:0-14357 GCA_900302585.1 Regalecus glesne | reverse complement strand
ACGTGTGTGTGTGTGTGTGTTTGTGGGGGTGTGTGTGTGTGTGTGTGTGTGTGTGTGTGCGTGCGTGTGTGTGTGCGTGGGTGTGTGTGTGTGTGTGTGTGTGTGTGGGTGTGTGTTTCTGTGTGTGTGTGTGTGTTTGTGTGTGTGTGTGTGTGTGTGTGTCTGTGTGTGTGTGTGTGTGTGTGTTTGTGTGTGTGTGTGTGTGTGTGTGTGTGTGTGTGTGTGTGTGTGTGTGTGTGTGTGTGTGTGTGTGTGTGTGTGTGTGTCTGAGAGAGAGAGAGAGAGAATGTGAGAGGGAGGAAACAGATGAGGGCTCCAGCTTGACTCTCGTTTACGCGTTGCCAGTAAACAAAGGATTGCAGTATCAGGGGTGTGAGATCAGTGTGTAGCAGGGAAACTAGGTAGCTCATGGGTACTTCACATCTGCATACCTTGCCCAGCCATGGCTGGGGTCATTAGTCATTGGGATTTGTATATCTATGGAAGCTCAGAAGTCGAACTGGCAAATTACAATCATTACCTGCTCCTTGAGTTAATTGTCAATGTCCAAATACTAGATTAAGTTATATCTTCATACATATGACGAAGGGGTTACTGTAAGATAGAAAAATAAAGTTGCGTGCATTGGGTAGGCAGTGTACCTGTTAAACATCAACTACAGCTGCTAAGAAAGATGCCCGAACCTACAGCAGAACACATGGTTCAATTGAACTATTATATTAGTTTGGATGATACCATGTAGAATCCCACGGATTGAGATTCATTTATTTATTCAAACAGTGTGAGATAGCTGCTTGTTCATAGCTGTTCTTTTATTTCTCTCTGTGTAATCTCCGTGACTCGTAAACATGAGTGACCACACCCTGCTTAGAAGATATAGTTTCAGATTTCATCACACACTCCAGAGAGGCAGGGAACGTTGAATGTGATTGCATATGGAAAAAAACTTTATTTTTTGTTATTGTACATGCATACAACAACATTTGTTCTCTGTATTTAATCCCATAATCCCAAAACTTCACCTAAACCCGTGTCCAACCCCACAATGTGTGGACTAATGGTGACATGTAAAAATGGTCCTCTCATTATATAGGAACAGTGGGCAGCTACGGTACCTGGGGAACAACTCCAGGTCTATTTCTTATTGCCTTGCTCAGGGGGACAGCCAGGAGCTTTAACCCTGACACGTGTGTCTTTTTGATGGAGTGGTAAACGGACTCATGGAACCACTGTACTATGAATGGAACATCTTAAAGTTTTATCCAAGTCATCCAAAAAGATTCATATTCACTGGCATGTTTTAGGCTTATTGAGTAGAACTATAATTAGAGGTGATAATACAAATGTACACTTGAACACAAAAAGAGGTAAATCAGTTCAACTGGATCAGTTTATTCAGAAACGTTTGGTCACTCAAACAGGTGACATGAAGATATCACCTGAACCGATTCACCTCTTTTTGTGATTCCCATACCTGGATTATTGAGCATGCACCAAAACGTACACTTGAACAAAAATAATCTCTCTGTTCTAATATAATGTGTTTCTATCATGTAATACCAAACAAGTTTTAAAACAAAACAAAACATGTGCAGCGCAAACAGTATAAAAACATAAAGAGCTGCTCCTGATATATGTCTCATAATTGTTGGTTCTCCAATTTAGGTTGAGCATCATCTTTGGCACAGCAGTTCAGGAATTTAGCCATGCACTGGCCTGAAGTCTTCAAACAGTTCATCAGACATCTGTTAAGGTGATCATATTCTACTCTATCCGCAGGCATTTTCACCTGAACAGCATTAATCATGCATGATGCTGGCGCCACACCTTATTTCTAGGTTAATGCCACTTGCTTTTGTCTGGAGTGGCATTTTCACTACAGATTTGGATTAGGCTTTATCGCCATTTTCTCCATGAACTGGTGAAAATGTTCTTTTAAGACTGTTATTCATTGTAAATGCTAAGTGCAAAATGCTCACTGCATTATCACAAGGTCCACTTAGCTATTATGTGAACGCAGTATATTTTCATCTGCATGCTATATTGCCCCCTGATGCCTTCTCAAACTGTCAGAACACTGAGCTTAGTTTCTGGATTGAGACTAAGTGTACATAATGAAATGAGTATATAGCAAAATCCTATTCCTGTCAAATCTCAATAACATTAATGTGATGTGTCTTGATACATGCTCAATAATCCAGGTAAGGGAATCACAAAGAGGTGAATCGGTTCAACCGGATGAGAAGTTTGACAGAGGGACTGATGGTGGTTGATGATGTCACCTGTTTCTCATTAAGCTTGTCATTCGGTTGAATCATTCAGTTTTTTTGTGATTACGTGATGTGACTTGTATAAGTACGCGTTTAGATATATTGCACCTTTAAAACACATGTATTAAGTGCCGTACAAGAGATAGAGGCAGAAAAATTAACAGTACACATTCATACACAGAAAAGCATACATTTTGAGAAAGGCACATTGGTAGAGATGGGTCTCTTGATAAGCCCTTTAAAGCTGTTTGCAGACTCAGCTGATGGGAGGTTGTCCCAGAGGGAAGTACAGTTGCCCCTGGATTTGCAGAGGAAGTGGAGTATAGATAGGAGACCCTGGTCAGAAGACCTGAGTGGCTTAGAGTAAAATGCCAAAGTTGGGAAACATAAAGGGGAAATGTGGACCATGTGAGGCCTTATGTGTAATATGCAGTATGACGTGCTCTTCACTGGTAATGAGAGATCCAGTTCTGCTGTCAAATCTGCATATTATCAACTTAATGTAGGTGATCCCTAGGAATGAATTGAACCTAATTCTATATAATTATTTATCTTTGATGTGATTTAAAAGCAAAGAAAGGAAAGCCACTTTATTTGGTCATTGTATACTTACGATGAAATGGGTCTTCTGCATTTAACTCGTAGGAGCAGTGGGCAGCTGAAGTGCCCGGGGAGCTGTCAGGGGTTCAGTGTCTTGCTCGAGGATAATTTCAACATGCTTTCTTCCGATTGCTAGGAGACCGGCTCTACCTCCTGAGCTATCCCGGGGCACTTTAACACTATGAGAAGGCTGCTGTTTCATAGTGGGGAGAGTTCCCAGTCAGCGGTATTGATTCAGCCCTACTTGGGTGGGCTATCCTACAGAAAAGTAGTGCTGGTGTCATGATATCGGAGTTCTCACTATCAAATAGTCCTACCGATCATTCATGAACAGGTTAAGGTAAGGGCATGAGCCGCATGTTGTGCATAACCATTAGTGCTGTTGTTGGTAGCTGTTGTATCGGGGTGTTGCCTAGCGAAGACAAAAGACAAATTGGGTAGCTTTGAATAAATAAATAATACAATCATGACTTACAGACAGAAAGTTTTTGCTACTGATGCTATTATAACTGTTATCCCACAATCAGATTAACATAAATTCATATTGTCAACATCCGAGTGTTTTTGACAGGTGATAAAAGACACCCAGCTACTGTCAAAGTGGCTCCAAAGCTTCATGATAGTCACCCAAATGCTGTGGTGAGTTTTTTCGTGGTAGCTTCTATCACCACAAGCAGCAACCAGAGTTGTGGATGCTTGTCCATGCAAAAAAAAGTGCTTTGAAAGCAAATTACAGCTTTTACCAAACAATCTAAGATGTTGCTGACTTGCTCTTGGGCTTTCTGGAGTGACAAGGGTTGATGGGCTGTTTGCTGGGTTTGTCTGTATTATGGTGTAACACCCCCCCTACACCCACCCACACCCCCACACATGCCTCAAGCTGTTTCCCTGTCCACGGTCACGGCCTCTGGGTGTGGACAGCCTTCCTGGCATTTTTGAGAGCATTTTGTCAGGTTCCCCAGCTTAGCTACTTGTGTTTTGATTCTTCAAAGCATTCAAATGAGGCCTGTCGTCTCTGGTATGCAGCACAACATGGTTTTAGAGGACGTGTACCCTGAATGGTTGAAGCTTTATCAGCAGCTTGCAGAGATAGTGTGAGCTCTGTGAGCTCTCTCTCTCGGACACACACACAGCCAGAGCATTCCTGTGGCGTTAGAGGAGCCTGGTCCTGTTCCTCAAGGGACTTGTGGCCTCAGGGATTACATCCACCCCACAAAAAGCAACACCAACATAGTATCTTGTAAAGAAGTTTATAAACCCCTTACAGTTATGTGTTTTCAGAGTCCCTGGATGTTCTAATCACCTGAAGGGGTGCAATGTGCTGATGAAAATCCACAACTCATGTTGGGGAAGTGGATTAGGTGATCCCACATTTAATGGTTCTCAATAGGTTCATCTTGTATATATTATCATTATACTATCATTATATCAATGCATGTTTCTGAATTTGGACAACAATCTATAACGCAACTACCAAGCACATTGTAAAGAATAGTGTTGAATGGACGTGACAATGTGGCCCCCTGCTGGTAGAGAACAGGACTGCTGTGTGTATTTGTGTCGGACTTGACGCCCTGGAATGGAGAAAGGGAGGAACGCTGACTGTTGCAGGTGAAGCGTCTTGGGTGGGGTCGAGGTGTGTCGAAGTGCAGAAGGATTCATATGCGCTCACGAAGACATTTCGTGATTCATCTGCCGTCTGCTGCTGAAGGTGTAGGTGTGATATTAAAGTGTCCGATCAATTCACAAACCAGCGAAGCGGCTTCCCACAGTAGAACCCTCCTGAAGATAGATAGACAGGTAGATTGACTGAATGAGATATTGATAGATATATTTTTTTTATCCGGCCACAGGATCACGGGTGGAGTGATGTGTTCTCTTCATTTAACCCATCGTACTGTGTCGGAGCAGTGAGTCTTGCCGCAGCGCCAGGAGAACAGTTAGGTGTACCCGAAGGAGCCGTGGCCCAGGCGGATAGCCACCATCACAGGATTAGCTTAAAGTGCGGCCAGCGAAAGCTGATGAATATACAGATTCGTCTGACCTTTAACGAACCACGATGGATTTTACTTTGATTTCCAGCATTTGCCTGCTTCCAGTAAGTAGTTTAACTTTCTTAATTCAATTTAGTCTCATATCGCTGACGCTTTTATCCACAGTAACGTCATCACAAACCTCAGATCAACCTGTGAAAATGGAAGACATTATTTCCAATAACCACAGCTAACAAATTACGAGTTGACTGCACATTTTTTTTATTTTGCAAGAAAGTATTTATTTAAACTATTGTGTTGGATCGCTTGCTTGTACATATTTTGTGGACTAGGCCAAATAACTAGCATCTGTAACCAGTATTAGTTTTGCGTTGTCTTCAGATTGTGCTTTTTATTTTAATTTAACCGGTTTGAGATTAACTTTTTTGGCTGAAAAACGTCCCCTTCTTCAGGTGCTGCTACCCGCAGAGTCCTGCTTCCTGCCTCACTCCGTCCAAGTCTCAGTCCCACGAAAACTTCCAGCCGGATATGTGATTTCCCAAGGTACCATACTGGTTCACAACAAACTAGGATGGTCTTGTGATCTTAACTGACCTGCTGAACTGGCATTTTGTTTGCAGATGATTCATGTTGATAGGGTTCAATGCTGGACTGGCCCTTCCTGTGATTAGCAACTATTCTAAACATGTTCCTTCTCTTGCTTTTCAGTTGATTTCGAGAACTGTGACATCAAGTCATTTCACTTTACCTCAAGTGATCGGGACTTTGCGGTAGTCAGAAAGAGAACCATAGAAACGCTAGTTCCGGTCACTGTGGCACATGGAGGACATACATTTTCTATCTGGGCTCAAGATCCCTATGGACAGAGAAGTAAGATGGACGTTCATCTAGTGCACAACACCATTCAGAAAAGATCGGTAAGACTGGTGAGAGTTTGTTCTTCCCACATAAGTGGTTAACCCCACATTTTCATAATATGCATACCTAACCTTGATTTGTTATCATGTGAAAGCTACCAAACAATAACATCCTGAGGCGTTCCAAGAGACGATGGAGTCCCCCACCATTCAGCCTGATCGAAAACGAGGTCCCACCCTTTCCCAAAGAACTTGAAAGGGTAATTTTTTAAAAAAAACAAAATATAATTCATACAATTACACTTCCATCCACTCTTGACAGGGAAATGTTGTGTTTGTCTCAATTCAATACCTTCAACGTGTATAGTATCACCCCAGATAAGTTAAATCAGTTCATTGAGACAAGTTAAACAGGAACACATTCATCACTCATCTAAGTGACTCCATCAATCTCAGCTGACTGTAGGTGTCCCTATAGGGGATAATATATAGTGAGCCTGTCATTACTACAAAACAAACCCTGAAGGGACCAGCTTGCCCCTTTTTATGTGACCTCTTCCCGAAGAAATCAATCATTTGAGACTTTACTTGGTTCTGCTAAAGAAAAGTCCGATAGAACTATGAGTGCAAATTCAAGGTCTCATAAAAAAGTTGAATTAATTAATCTGGACAATATGTTTTATTGAGAGAAATGTTTCATCCCTCTTATAGGTGACATCTTTGGTCTAAGCTAAGTTTAATCTTAATCTTTTTTGTGCTTTCCTTACCTGGACTATTGAGCATGCATAAAAACATTTTAACAGTCTGTGGGTATATAACAAACTGTAGAATGCTGTAAATGACATCAGACTTGGGTATTCCTCAAAGCCCTGTAATAAAACACTATAAACAGTACAGTTGCATGATGGCTGAAACCAATGATCTAACACTGTTTTGAGATGTAAACTGTTATAACAATTAATTAGTTACAATAGTCATGTATACTATTCACAGCAGATTGGTGAATGGGTGCTTTCACAGTGTTTTAAAAATGGCCAAGATTATTAAACCTGCATTGAGACTGTAGAGTGTGGTGTATCTTGTTATATTAAAATCCATTTAGATTCACCAAACTTAATTGGCCTATAAGATATTAATAAATATGCTGAGCTTGCTCGCGAAATGCTTCACAGTGGAAGATGCATATTCTCTCTGATCAAGTCAGGAGTTATGTGCGCAATGCAAAGAGTGTAAAGTGCTTTGACTGGTCATTAGACTAGAAAAGTACTATACAGGAAAAAGTCCATTTAACATTTATCAATTTCTGATTTTTTTTAATAAGTACTATGTATGTGACAAGCTATATTAAAGCAAAACATCAAAGTTATGCTTTGCTTCATGTTATAGGTAGTCTCAGATTCTACGGCCACTCGTGATGTGTATTACAAAATCAGTGGTGCTGGTGTTGATGCCCACCCAGTTGGTCTGTTCACTGTGGACAGAAACACTGGGATGTTGTCAGTGCATAGGACTATTGACCGTGAGGAATTCCCTCTGATTAAAGTAAGTATAAAATCATAATATTTAAGATGATATTCCCAATTTTAAGTGTAATTCTTTATTTGACATAACTAACTTGTAATTTATCACTGACTTTTGCCTATAGGTTTAAAGATGAAGTTAAAATTTATGTCATTAACCTTTTGCATGACATTTTGAGAATATCATGTTAATAAAAATGTAACTCTGTCTTTGTAGTTTGAGGCCAGAGTTTTTGACAGACGCACCAATGAGGAGACTGACCTGGCTTTGCCAATCACTGTGGAAATAATTGATATCAATGACAACAAGCCAACATTCACAGGCCCACTTCAATTTACTGTTCTCGAGCAAACCAAGGCAGGTGAGGATCCCAAAAGAATAATTAATGGTCATGAAAGAAGAATCATGTTAAATTTGACCCTCCATGTGGATTCTACAAAACCCACTCTTTGTGATGTTTACACAACAGGGACTGTGGTGGGGAAAATTATTGCCACAGACAGAGATAAGGAAAACACACTCCATACCAAGATCAGGTATTCTCTCCTGTCTGGAGCGGACATGTTTGCCATCAGCCCAGAAGAGGGTGTCATTACCACGAGGACAAACACCTTGGACAGAGAGGTGAGGGCCTGTATCCCAATGTAATGTTTCATTCAGTGATCCAATGTAAAGTACAAAGTGAGGTGACCCAAGAACCCTGTTACTTGAAGACAGAAATGCTTTTTTTCTTGATCTCAGGGTATTTTTTAACTAACCATCACATACTTTGATGTATTTGTTTGCTAGGTGAAAGACAAGTATTTGGTGACAGTACAAATCAAAGATATGGATGGTCAACCAAAAGGTTTGTCCAATTCAGCTACAGCAACCATTACTCTAGGAGATATCAATGACAACCCTCCTACTTTCAGAAAGCAGTCGGTGAGTGTTAAGTGATCAAAATCTTAAGAAACCGCATATCTTTAAAGCATTTCTTAGCATTCAAGATATTTTCACTGACATACTACCCTGTTAAGTTTCTGAGAGAAGAATATAGAATTGGCAGAATTTTATTTTTATATATTTTACAGTATATTGTTTTGGTGTTCCTATAATAATGTGATGTACGTATGACGCTGCCTTTACTCTCCTCTCTAGTACAACGTAAATG
Source organism: Regalecus glesne (assembly GCA_900302585.1). Classification (NCBI taxonomy): domain Eukaryota; kingdom Metazoa; phylum Chordata; class Actinopteri; order Lampriformes; family Regalecidae; genus Regalecus; species Regalecus glesne. The sequence continues at coordinate 5,962 of OMLC01095121.1, read as the reverse complement.
TTGAGGAGAATACAAAAGAGAGTCTTATCCTCCGAATTCCAGTTGAAGACAAGGATTTGGTGAACACACCAAACTGGTATTCCCAGTTTGTGATCACCAAAGGAAATGAGAATGGCTATTTCAGGGTCGAAACAGACCCCAAAACTAATGAGGGGCTTCTATATGTTACAAAGGTGAGCTGCCTCGTATTAAATGAAATCAAGCATCTGCCTTACCTCGGTCTTATCTTTCTGTATTTTTTTATCAGTATGAAATTTCAGGCACATCAACACCCGCAATAACTGGGTTTATTGATTGTGATCTTACTGCAAGCATTACGTTGTGATTTGCTTAAACCAGTCAGGGTAAAGCAGTGACTGCAAATGTTAATATCTAACCCACACTTCCATCAAATCTGTTTTTTTTCTCAGCCTTTGGATTATGAGAATAACAGAAACCTGAACCTGGAGATTATGGCACGTAACCAAGCTGAACTGAGTAATCCTAAGGCCTCATGGGTATCCATCCCTGTGGACGTGGCCGTGAAAAATGTTGACGAGGGCCCAGAATTCACAGCTCCCACTATTCGCTTCATTGTCAAAGAGAACACACCAAATGGCACTTTGATAGGAAGTTACACAGCAGTAGATCCGGAAACCAAGGATAGTAAGGGCATCAAGTAAGATGTGTCTCTCAATCTGTTCCCTCTCCCTTAAAGTTCTTATGCCTGGGTGGAGACACTAACCTTTTCTTATCTAAAGACAAAGTTTGCCTGAACCTCTGTCTTGGCAATTTGTTTACCTCTTGAGCAGTTAAGGGCAGAGTCTTACCATTGAATAAAAAAATGCATCAATGACACATGGTAACACTTCCTCCTTCATTCTTCTCAGGTACTACAATGTCAACGACCCTGCCTTGTGGGTCAATGTAGATCGGGATTCAGGAGAACTGAGAGTTGCAAACACAATTGACAGAGAGTCCCAGTATGTCCAAGCTGGTATTTACAACATCACCATGAATGCAGTGGATGCCAGTGAGTTGATATAAGAGCTTGTCCATTAATAAATGAATGAAATGCAGTGAGCACATTTCCAAGATGCTTATTGTAAAGTTCCACAATATTTCTTGCTCCTCTCTTGCTTTTTTCCTTTTACACTGCTGCAGTGAGGAAGAAACCACAGTTAACTTGAGGTAGTCTGTTTTTAAATACCTTGTTTCCTTGAACCAGTTTAGGTTACACCAAATCTATGTACATAGACAAACGCTGAACCAATGGCGTTTAGAGCTTTGTAAAAAAGTCAAATTACCACAAAGGATCTATTGGTTAAAACGGTCACAGCCTGTTGATCTTGAGGAATCAAAGTCAGACTGGGGCCAAACCTGACTCCACCCCTGTCAGTAACTGTCTCAAGACATGTCTTCTCTGTTGCCAGCCAAACAGTAAATGTCCTCATGATCTAAACTTTAAAACTGGCAGTGAAGATAGGTGATGGACACATGGTAAATAGGCTGTTCTGGTCATTGCAATAACTACCACTAACTAATTCTGGCTCATATCCCCTTCATCATGTCTCTGATTTGAAGGCTCCAAGACAGGTACAGGAACAGTCATTATTCAGGTGGAGGATGTCAATGATAACATCCCACTGCTTCCCACCACCGAGCTGCTGGTGTGTGAGAAGGAGGGAGAACTAAGCTCTGTGCTGGTTGTGGCTGAAGACATAGATCAGTCTCCCTTTGGCGGTCCTTTCAGTTTTGAGATGCCAGAGGAGTATGATGGCACATGGACTGTGAAGAGGTTTAACGGTGATTATGATGGGCTTTCTTTCACTCTCTGCACATTTCACCCACCTTGATCATTTATATCTTCTTTGGAGAACAGGTTAATCATATAATTTTCTCAACACTCTTGTTGGATATATTAACCTGGATATCTAAGTTGTCACAACATGTGTGTGCTGTTGTTGCTGGGGGATACTGAACACTGTTCATCTGGTCTGTGTGTTCACATCACTTCCTCAGACACCACAGCTAGAGTGGAGCAGACTGCAGATCTTCCTACAGGGACATATACAGTTCCCCTGGTGGTTAAAGATCTGCAGGGTTATGGCAAGAGACAGGAGGTGACTGTCAGGGTTTGTCAGTGCAGAAACGGGGCCTGCTTGACTAAACCGAGCTCAGTCTCACTTGGGCCGCTGGCAATCCTGACCATGCTGCTACCTTTTGTCCTGCTCCTGCTGCTTTGTGAGTTCCACCTGTTTATGCTGTCTGACAGCAGAATTCTACACTATGTGTTGTGTTTGTTAACTTATAAAGTGACAGAATTGTTTAAACTTTTATATTTGTTAAATGTTGGGAAGCCAAAGTGTTCATTGAGATTTGTTGTTTTTTCATTTTCAGAAAATAGTGGAATATTATTGTGTATTTTGAGTCTAATGAAGCCTTCTATTGATTGTTAGACTGTAAATGCTCGAGTTCTTACATTGGCTACTGATCACACTTACTGATAACCATAGATATGCATCTTGATTAAACTCATCAAACATGATGTTTGCTTGTCTTTTGCAGGTTTATTACTCATTTTCTTCTGTGTGACAAAGAATGAGATGAAGCAGTTTGAAAATATCGGAGACATGGGTGGAATCTTGCTCAAGTCCAACACTGAGGCCCCAGGGGAACAAGTGGTGAGTGTATAACCAGTGAAAACATTGGCTGCCTCACATCCTCAACCTCACTGTTGTGTCCATTTACCTGATGTTTGTTTTTGATTCTTTTTTTTTTCTTGTTCTGTTTTGTGAACTGTCTGTCTGGCTCTATAGGATTCAAATCTTATCATTGGTTCCATGACTGGCATGGAACAGACAGGGAAGGGATCGGTTAAAGGTTCCCTGTTGAACGCAGAATTTGTGGGGAACAAGAGTGCGAGCACAATTGGCGGTTTCAACGTGCAAGACAATCTACTCCATCAGTCCAGTGCTGTCTTACAGTCTGAAGTGCAGAATGGCCACTACGGTGGCATGTACGTTGGCAACCAGTTTGGTACCGCACAGTTTGGCCGTGGTCAGTTTGTTCAAAACGGAGCATCTTTTGATCCCTTCCAAGACTCAACTCTTCATCATACATGGCAGACAAATAGCCGCTACCTGCAAGAGGTAAAGTTGTTTTATTTTTATGTCTTTAGTTTAGATATGAATGCAGGGTTACCTGAAATCCTTGGTGGAATCCAAGTGATCTCTATTTGCCTAAACTATACGGTTTATTTGGTCATCCATTATAGCTTGCAATAGACAACACAAAAGAAGTACATTTGGTGTGTGGTGATTAACGGTTGTTAGTGGGCTTAATCTTCATGTCTGTAATATCGTTCACATTTTCTAAAGTTTAAGTCGTTCTCTTATGCAATGTTATCTGTAATTTTAAAACACCACATTGGTCTCGCCATTAGTATTTAATGTTTCTCAGCTTGTCAATTCACATCACATTACACACACCTCCAGTCAATCCTGGGCAATCATCTGATATGACATGGGGTAATATCTCTTCTCATTGGCCAATTTCTCTAGCTAATCTCTGTAAAGGCTGATAAAACAAATTTCCTCACGTCCACTTTGTCTCTGCAGAAGTTGGCCTATCTGGGTGTAGCAGAGGAGGGGTGTTATGCAGACGACATTCTCCATGAGTATGGCTTCGAGGGTGTGGGCTCGGTAGCTGGCTCTGTGGGCTGCTGCAGCGATCAAGTTAACAGTGACGACCTGGACTTCCTAAACACACTTGGGCCAAAGTTTAAAAGCCTTGCACATGTCTGCACAAACAAGTGAACGGTGAAACTCAAAAGACTGGTTGTTTCTAGCTCCTTCAGCCCCTTCGAGCTGTGGTGTTGGACTGTTGATGCTTCTTGAAATCTGGTGAGAAGAGAGGTTGTTTTTTAAAAAGTTTTTTTTAAACAAAACTAGTTTGTTAGTCTGCATGGCTTGTTGCTCATGATGGGTTTATGATGAAACATGTTTTGCACTGGAATGGATATAGCTAGCTGTACATACAATAGATTTGATCTTATTTGACCTGCTGTCGTTTGCTTTTGACTTGTTTTTAGGATGGTAGATGTTATTTGGACTGACGTTCAGTTTTAAATGGTAAATGACAAATTGACTTGTTCTCACATAGCGCTTTTACAGTCTAACGACCACTCAATGTGCTTTACAATGAATATCTCACATACCGAGCTTCGTGGTGGGATACAACCCCTGTGATCAGTATTGTATAACTTGGAACCACCATGGATATGCCTTTTAGCTCCTTATTGTTACTGGGGTTATTTTGTTTTTTCACCCCCCCAAAAAAGAAAACTGCAGAAGTATTGACTTGAAAGTAAATGAAAAAGCTTCATTTGAAATTTCAGGTACATGTTTGCTGCCTTAAATACACATTATCTTCTTTTTGAAAATCGTTTTTACATCCACAACATTTTCCTCATCCAGAGTTCGTGATCTCCTGTTTGGTTTGAAAACATGTCTTTGTGTTGTTCGATGTTGAATGGTTGTCTGGGTGTGGTCAGGGGGCCCTAAAGGGTCATGGCTGGTGAAGAGCCTGTCAGACAGCTGTCCTGTGAAAGTTAGTAAGAGGGTGTGATTAGGAGGAGTGAGCCTTCATCTGCATTCTCTGGCTGTCACAATATAGACCGCAGCAGCAGAAAGACTACCTTATGTCATCTCAGTTATCATTAAGTCTTTTCAAAATAGAAGTCGATCCCATTCCCCTCACATGTGGTGTATCTTAGCAATGGTTAAGGTAGGAAAGTTTAGTCCTCAAAAAGAATCAAGTCTACTACAGTGATCAAGAGGAAATAATGCAAAATCCACCAACATCTGTTCCTCCACATTCCTCTCCTTGACACCATATCTGCCAATCACCTCCTCAACACCCTTTTCCTTCACCAACATGCCCATTGAAGTCTGCTCCTATCACCACTCTCTCCTTCATGGGTACACTCTCCACCACTTCATCTAATTCACGATTCTTCTTTGTCTTCCAACCTACACCCAATGTGATGGGTATATGCGCTGATAACATTCATTATACCTTCAATGTCCAGCTTCACACTTATCCATCCATCCGACACTCTCTTCACCTCCAACATCCTCTTGATGTACTCTTTGTTCAAAATGACCCCTACCCTATTTCTCCTATCTGCACCATAGTAGAAGAGTTTGAACCCACCTTTGATATTCTCTTGAACAAACAGTATATCTACCTCCCTTCTCCTCTCTCCATCATATCAGCCTGCTCTCTCCCTTTTCCAGTCATAGTGTCAACCTTCAAGGCTAAAACTCCCACCCCCATACTCCTACCCTTCCTGCTCTTCCACTTCCTATGGAAATACCTCCCCCCTCTCCCCGCCCAACAGTAGCATAATTTCCACTCGCACTCTGCTTGCCAACAGTACCGGTGGCCGGTGTGAATCTGGGCCTCAAACCAGTATGACAATTTGATTTATGATATGCGTACTTGTCAAAGGATTTATGTTGCCGCTAAGAATGCACTGTCTTGTGTATCTCCACGTGGCTGGGTTGCCCTAGTAATGGCTAGGGTAGGTGATTTTATCCTTTAAAAAGATCCAGTCCAAGGAGTGACGTGAAGGAAAGTGTATTGTGATCCTTAAGTGATTTTCTCTGCAGGAAGCAGTCAGTCAGTGTTGCTCTTATTGTACTAATCAGTTGTATATCCATGTGAATTAAATTTTATATTACATTGGTATGATCTGCATACTTCTTACATGTCATCTTAGGGTATCCATAAACATGGTCAATTTAATTTCAGTAAAATGGTGCATATGCATGCTGTTTTCACTTGATTCCCCCTGTGTGAAAGTCCAGGGGGTATCAGAACACAGCAAAATGGTCGTCACTCCTGCAGCTCAGTCTCTTGTTTACTTAGTGTTGAATGATTCACTGGGTGTGGTTCACCGAAGATTTGCGCAATATGG
>OMLC01095117.1:23157-33799 GCA_900302585.1 Regalecus glesne | reverse complement strand
CGCACAGACACGACACACTGAGGCCCATATCACATGTCACGATTAGCCCCAATGGAGGTCGACAAGGACTTATATGAAATTTGGTTCATTCACAACCCACCAAACCTTCAGCTCAATGTTGATGATGATGCTGGGGGGAAGCATCAATACATCGCAGGGCCCCTGAGAGGTTCTGTCACTACACATCAAACTTTGATAGGCTGATGATACGGTAACTCCGAGCTGTAATCAGTTTGCAGCTTCAGGCTTCAAGAGAAGGCTGTAAATACCACTATTGCTGGTCCGAGGAGCTGTGAGCATTTAGATAACATAGAAAGCTCAGCCCTGAAAGAAAACAAGTAATTGAATTCAGGCAAGTTTGGGTATAATTTAACTATAAAAAACAAATTGCGATTGTGATTTTGACAGGGCCAGCAGAGAAGTCCTTGATTGCCCCGAGAGCCCGAAAATGTCCTTAACTCCTCTCATTTAATCCATCAATCCCTCAAAGATCATCAAGTTGGACTTGCCTTCTTTTTCTTTCTGGTCGTTTGTTTGCTGGTTTGATTTCTCTTTTATTTTTCTGTCTCATTATTCTATGACTTTGTCCCATCTCCCAACAACATGTGTTTTTTTTGCTTCACACTTGTATTGTAACTGTTTTGTTGCAAAAATAAGTTTAAATAAATATTTGTCCCTTAATATTTTATTCATTCTTGGAGAATATATTTGAAAATAAATTCTGAAGGGCCTCCAGTGGCATAGAAGATTAAGACACCTATGTTCAGTGCATCTTTGCATCATGCAGTTGGGTGTTCAAATCCCAGCTGTGTCGTTTCCAACCACAGCCAGAGGTCCATAGTTAGTGGGTCATAATTGGCTAAGCCTCACATGGGTATAAGGGTTAGGTTGGATAAAGTATTCTGGGTTCACTAGTGTCCCCCTCTGGGTCGTCCAGGCCTCTTGGTTAAGTGAAGGGAAAGTACTCTGCTTCATTCTCCTCTGACGGCCAAGCACTGTGCTTTCCCCACCAGACCATGATGTGTGGACTAGTGAGGGCTAGTGGTCATGTGACTTGGAGGAGACACATGCTACCACTTCCTCCTTCCTGTTGATGTTCTAGAGGGGATCAGAGAGACTGACCCAGCAGTAGGACACTCAGGGGATTCAGGTGGAAAAAAAGGTGATAAACTTTAGAGAAAACAAACAAACAAAGAAACAAAAAAGAACAAGAATAACAGAGAAACTTGAAGCTTTTATCCGGGATCAGGAAATATGGAGCAGCTGGGCTGTGCCTCTTTTTCCATCTCGGTCGCTCTCCATTTGCTCACTCATCCATTCGAGAGCCAATCTGATATGAATACGCTGGCACTCAACATGCTTAAAGAGATGAATGCGACCTTTACAAGATGTGCATGTCTTGATTAAGACAAAGGCCAGGGGAGCACATTCAGAGAGGAAACTCTATAGTCTGGAGTTTCCAGCAGCCTCCTGCAATCATGACGATGATTGATGGTCTTGGGTGTAAGCCCTTGACACCAGGACCAGCCTGTCATGATGAAAACAGTGCTGCTGAGGCTGTGGCACTCTGAACACCTCCTTTCACAGGTCTCCACCTCTGACCATTAAGTAGAATATCTGGCCTTACATCTGGTTGGTCTGGTGGCGTTCGGGTGGCTAGCTAGCTGGATAACCTAGCCGGAGAGCTTTTAGTGCATCAGCGGCATTCGGTATTTGGTTGCTAGCAGCTTGGGTTGCATGGCAGCTCCTTTTGGCAGACCCTCGTATGACTGAGCAGCACTACTGCTCATCGAAATTAGGTAAGGGCCAAGAAAAGGTGGCCAAATATTGTCCACTTAAGTAATCTCCTGGGCAGGCTTCCGTGCTTAGCGGGGATTCCACCCCACAGTAGCAAGAGGATTCTGCAGTCATCAAAGAACACAAGGAGGGAAGTCATCATCAGATTCAATGGAATACCTTCAAACAAACAAGCGAGTCTTGACTGTGTGTGTGTGTGTGTAGCTGTGGGTGTTGTTAAGTCTTTTTGACTGGACTTGTGTTCTGTCATTCTTTTACTGGATGTGCATATTTGTGGGTTTTCTGAGGGAGGGCATGTGTGTAGAGGTCTGTGTGTCCGTCTTTAGTGGATCCTTGGTATTTGACCAGAGGGAACGTCTAGACAGTGATGATGAGGGACGGGCAGCATTTGGAGTGAAGATGCTTTTAACTGTTGTCGTTGGGCATCGTTAACCAGCATTCGCCATAAATCAGACAGCAGCTCCTGAGTCAAATGTCAATCATCTTTTGACCAAAGTCCCATCTCACAAACTGGTGGTTTTGGCCTCAGTTACCGGGCAGGGCTGATGGCTTTCTATCCTGACAGAACGTTGATGACGCTCTCTTCTTAATGCAGCTCTGAATGCTCCCTGGTCAGCTTCAGCACCTGAGACGACAGCGAATGTGCTGAACTTCCTTGCAGGATAGAAGACAGCAGTACCGTGGCTCCCTAAGGACCAGCTGGAAAACCGTTGAAATAAACCACCCGTCTCTGAAACAGGAGGCAGCCATGTTGTGTGTTGATATGCATCTCTGAGAGGCCATTTTTACATATTACAATTAGTCCTCATGCTGGTGGGGTGGACATGGATTTAGATGGAGGTTGGGGATTAAGGCTAAATGCCCGTCCTGATGACTCTCTCTCTCGCTCTCTCTCTTTCTCTCTCTCTCTCTCTCAAGCACACAAACTCAAAACAGCATACAGAGATACACAGGACCACACAAACCAGAACACACACATTCATTCACACTGATGGAGTTTAAAAATTCTGCTTTGCACACACACACACACACACACACACACACAGAAACTACACACATGCACAGATACACAAAGAAACACACACTCAAACGCTCCTTCAGCACCATTCAGCAGCCCTCGACGTTAGCTGAGGAGGAACACTTATGAACCATAAGTTCGGGTGCTGAGGAGAGCCGAGTGTCTTTCTCAGCCCTGGTTAGAGTTAATTACGAGAGCCAGCTGGGAGGCAGAAGCTCATTTCTCCAGCTTTCTGCTCGTTCTGCAGCGTTGCATGAATGAGGATGATCATCTTCCCTGCCCACCAGCACAGAGGTCCTGCATCGCTTCTGCTCTTTTTCCCCCCTAATGTGCAACATGAAGGTTTCAGGAATCCCCTTCATGTTGCACCTGCAGGAGTCAGAACACAACATGGGTTACTGCACTACAAAGTGTTTTCACGCCTTATTATTTATAGAACGAAATGGCTGCCGGTGTGGAGGATGAGTGGGATTGGAGCAGCCGACACCTTTGGGGCTTCCTTTTAAACAATGAAAGTGTTCGCTGAAACTTGGATAGAATCCATATCTGGAAAAGGCCAAAATGTAAAATCAGTTTTGAGGGAGCAAATGTTTTTAAGAAACTAACGGCACAGCAGCCATTAAATGAAGCTTTTGTTTGGAACCTCTACCTGCTTGGGACAAGAGTTGATAATGACCCTCTTGGCTAAATCTGGCATATTTATGTTCTCAATGTCCAGTAATATGCACTGTCCCTCTAATATAGATGACTATTATTTTCATCATTATTATTATTTTTATTATCAAAACAACAACATTAATGTTATTGTTATCATAACTACAACTGTCCCAGTGAACCAAATGCCTCCATATATCATCGCAACACTGGTGGGGGGACGTGTGGGGGATTATGCCAGATACCCTTCCTGATTCCATGCAGTGTATTCAAACCTGCAGCATGTGGCTTGTCAGTTCTCTATCACTGAGCTACTGTGACCCCCCCCCAAAAAAAAAAAAAAGAATTGCACTGTGCTGTTAACGTTCTGTTCAAACTGCTGGCTTTTTAGACTGGGACATGAAACGTGGATCCCCTTGCTTGTCTTTTACTTTGTGGTTAGTGAGCTGTGTGAGGGGCTGTGGTTGGGAAGCAGGGACAATCTGATTGGGCTCATTAAGCCAACGAGGAACACCTGCTCATAATTAACCTCTGTGTATGTATGTGTGTGAGAACACGAGGTGGCCGAGAAAGCAGGAGGAGGAAAGACGGCCCTAGCTGGGCCTTAAAGAGAATCTTTTATTGGATAAAAGTTCATTTTCAACTCATCTAAATGGATTGGATTCAATTTCATTTTGTTTGAGATTGAATTATTTTCTACTGCTGCTTCTACTGCTTCTGACCGCTCCCATCAGGGGTCACCACAGCAGATCATCATCTCCATCTCTTCCTGTCCTCCACATCTTCCTCTGTCTCACCAGCCACCTGCATGTCCTCCCTCACCACATCATAAACCTCCTCTTTGGTCTTCCTCTTCTCCTCTAGCCTGGCAGCTCCATATTCAGCATCCTTCTCCCAGTATACCAGCATCCTTCTCCCAGTATACCAGCATCCTTCTCTCAGTATACCAGCATCTCTCCTCCACACATGTCCAGACCATCTCAGTCTGGTCTCTCTGGCTTTGTGTCCACACCAGACAACATAGCTGGTCTCACCATCATCTCGTGAATCTTCCCTTTTACTTTTGCTGGTCCTCTTCTGTTATACATCACCCCTGACACTCTCCTCCACCCACTCCACCCTGCCTGCTCTCTCTCCTCTACCTCTCCTCTGCATTCCTGTTACTGTAAACAGTTGACCCCAAGTATTCACATGTCAGACTAGTCAATAGACTAGTGCAGGAACCCATGTCCTGACCTGTTGCTTCATCCAACACCTTTCCGGCCCTGTGGCTATGATATCAGTCCCAACACTCTCAAGCCAAGCGTTATGATAAAGCAATATTAAAGCATACAAACCAGAGCTGCATTTGGATTTTCCCTGAAAACCTCAGACAATTTCTAGTCAACCTTCTCTCAACTACTGAGCCGTGTTCCTAAGATTAGACAACGCCCGAGCCCTGACTTGTTTTTCTCTCTTTCCTCAGACCTGATGGCAGTGGGCTGTGACCTCAATGGGGCCCACTATGAGAACGGACAAGCCTTCCAGCCCAGCCCCCTCTACAAGTGCACGTGCATCGCCGGAGCCATCGGCTGCACCCCTGCCTTCATCCAGAAGCCCGCAAGCCTCCTGGGCCCCGCCCCGTTGATGAGCAACGTGCCGGCGGGCCTCCGGAGCGGTCCTGGCCCCAGGAAGCACCAGCAGGACACGACCTACATGTCCATGCCAGGTGTGTATTTGTTGAGAAAACCAGAGAATTGCTAGCTTGTCCTGTCTGGAATGCTAATTGGTGTCAGAGTAGGTTGGAAGGAAAAGGGAGAGGGCGTTTCATTACTTTGGCAGGACGTGGCCTGCAGAGAGAGAGTGAGAAGGAGAGAGTGAGAGAGAGAGAGAGAGAGAGAGTGAGAGAGAGAGAGAGAGATGAATGTAGCTACATTACTGTGGTTAACCAACACCAGGGAGGAGGGGAATAAAAATGGATGACTCTAAGTCATAAACACTGGGTGAGGGCGGGTGACTTGGTTTTCATCAAAAGCAGCTGAAGATCTCAACATTTCACTCTGTGTTTTACTAAATTATGTGTTACTTAGCATGTGAACTGAGAAATGTCCCAGTTTCTTATGATGCTAAAGGAGCAACCGCCATTCTGTTATGATCCAGTCCATCCTAGTGTGGTACACAACCAGTCAAATCCTAACCAATGATCCAAAGTGGAAAAATAAAAATCTATTTGATAAGTTAGAAGGGTGATTGTCTAGCAATGAGAAGGTTGATGGTTCAATCCCTAGTTCCTTCAGAAAATGTGTTGATGTTTCCTTGAGCAAGACACTGAACACTTAACTACTCAAGCCCTGGGATGGACTGATGACGTCTCCTGGGTGCTTCTGCCTTTCACCCAGTGAGTGCTGGGATAGGCTCCAGCATGACTCCCCAACCCGATTTTGGATAAGTGGTTGATGATGGATGAATGGACGGATGGAGCGGACACACAAGGTTATGAGAATAATTTTACCATCTCAGGTTAATTCCAAGTTGCCTGGCCTCAGTCAACTCTGCTGGGTTTATAATAGTCAGAGTGGCAGAGTCAATTCTGCTCAGAATTCTGGTCAGTTAGCACCAAAAAAAGTAAATGGTACCAATATGAATTCATCAACTTGAGGAAGTGAGAAACATTTACAGGGTTCTTGTGATGAGGACCTGCATCACAGTCAAAGGGACTAGTCAAGACCAAGCATTTGGTGGCCTTCGGTTCAGACTCTGTGCTCTGCTTGGCACCAGCCATCCTAAAGGTCTTCAAATAGGGACAGTGTTGACACAGTACCCTTTAACTATAATACTGAAAGCTTACAGGGATCCTCCTTTAGCCTGGAAGAAGAACTGCTTGATCCAGACCACCCCCTGGAGCCCCTGCTCCAAGACCTGTGGCCTGGGAATCTCTACGCGGGTCAACAACGACAACAGCAAGTGCGAGATGAGGAAGGACCGGCGCCTGTGTATCCTGCGGCCATGTGTGAAGAGCATGCTTACGACTGTGAAGGTGATGAGCTAGCCAAGCTTCCTATGGGTGTTGAGGGAGATCTGCACACCACACATGACAAAGGTTCAAATGCATAAATCAAAGCCAAAACCTTTGGCCTGGTATGGGATGACCACAAATACTGTTCCCCATGGGGAAAACTATCCAGCCCATAATCCTGCTGAGAGTCAAAGCATGTCCCACATGTGTCTGAGATGAATAATAGCTAAATACCTTTCTGAAATCTAAAATCACCAATCCCCTCTCTCTTTTCCTCCACCTCACCTAGCTGGCAAAGGGGAAGACTTGTCAGCCGAAGTTCCAGGCGAAGAAAGCGGAGAGGCTCAGGTTCTCTGGCTGCAGCAGCATCAAGAAGTACAAGCCCACGTACTGCGGCATGTGCACGGACAAGCGCTGCTGTGTCCCCAACAAGTCCCGCATGATCACCGTCAGCTTCAGCTGCAAAGGAGGCCCCGGCACGCGCTGGAAGATGCAGTGGATCACCTCCTGCGTATGTCAGAAGAGGTGCAATGACCCGGGTGACATGTTTGCTGACCTCCGCTTCCTCTAGCGGACCAATACTAAGCTAGCTCAACACAGTGTAGAAACAGGGCGCTAGCCTCAGGGCAGCAGACTGGGAAGAATAAACCACACTGATAGTTTGGTGATGAAGTTCTCCCATGCAGTGGCAACATGACTCTGGCCAAGTAGAAATGGACGGAACAACTGAACTTCAAATAACAGAATCTCATTTCATGAAGAACTGACTGGGACGACTCAATCAATGAAGAAAAATGCTAAGCTAGTTATTTAAATTGAACGATGAAATGGTTTCATGAACCCTGTCTTAAGGGCATACTTGTGCAATAACAACAGGGATTGTGGCCGACGTAGTATTTCTACAAGCAGTTATTGACTTACTTAGAGGACCTCAGTAATGCTATGGATGTCAGGGAGCCCAGAAACAGCAGTAGGGGTTATGAGTATGAAAAATATGATCTATAGAATTAGCTAGACTCTGTTTTCAGAGCTTTTTGTTCACTTCTCCACCTTCATTTACGTTCCTTTTGTTTTAAATGTAGCTCCTTTTTTATTTATTTGTGAACCATGGAAAAAAAACATAGAAATGGAAACAAAGAAATCCAAATCAATACATATTTAAGATGTGATCTAGAGAGTCTATGGTGAGAACCTCCAAAGATAATAACCTATAAAAATATATACCAAACTTCTGGTTGTATGTGGAGTCCTTCATTGGATAAAGAATATTACACATCACCCTACCAGTGCATACACACCTAGACAGACTCAGACAAAGTGAAAGACAGTTTAGGGCGTAGACACAGCGGACCTTCATGTGGCAATCCTGAGTCGGGGTGCATCTGGCATGACCCTGGCCTTGGTGGCATCCAGCTGATCATACTCCTCGATCAGCGAGCTTAGAGAGGCAACAGCCTCCGAGAAGAAGCTCTGCTCCATCCCTTCTACATGGAGGTAGTGATGCAAGTGAGCCTGAGAACAAAAAAAAAGGATAGAGGAAAAGGTCAAGCCAGACTCTGTTGTAAAGTCCTCTCATCTGAGTTAGGAACAAAAAGAGCATGAAGATTAGGACGACCACTATAGATTGTTTGAAGAGTATATAGACGAGATTAACTCAGTGCTGGGCTGTTAAAACATAAATAAGAGAAATTCTCAATGCCAAATCATGTTATCTTTGGAACAATGTCTATTCTGGGCAAAGGGTGGAGCCGAATGACTTTGAATTAGTAGTTAACTATTTGAACAGGGATATCACAATTTAACCTTAAATAATGAGAGGTCCCTTTCTATTCATCATGGTTTTATTTGAATATCAATACATTGATATAAAACAATATATTCAAATAAAGTTACCCTTTTCCAGTTGCCACAGTTAAACAGGAGAATCCGTTCTCATGATACATGAGGGATAGGTAATTCTCTGTTTCCATTACAACCTGACTCTGTACAACCAATTCCAGCAGACTGGGGGTCTAAAAACATAACAGGAAGACCACCGGACCAACCTTCTTCCTGTAGAGCTTGGTGAAGCGCTCTCTGAGCTCCATAAATGTGGGCTTCACACATGTGTTGTTTGCCAAGGCTAGCAACGAATGAGAATGTCCCACAGGGGGAACTGAACACAAGCCCGTCTTCCAGCCCTCCTGGTTCCATGAGACAAAGGGCAGCGAGGGCCTCAGCCTGCAGGAGGAAAACACACACTTTAATGGGACACAGAAGGAAGACTATGGCTGGCAGCAACCTCCTGATTCGACACTACAATGATGTACAAATTCAACAAATGTTTTACAGATTATACAATATTACTGTTTGTTAGTGCTTCAGGGATTGCTTCTGCCCTGATGCATTAGTTCATGTCTATCTGATAATTGACTTATTTCTTGATAACTGCAGAGCTAAGCTTGAGCTGTATAGGCCGAGTTTTGATTGGCTACACATTACAAACCAAGGGACAGAACAGCCCTATGATTATAGACAGGTTAATTTGTTTCTTTTTTTTCTCAGTTCATTGTCTTTTAGATTCTTTGAAAATTAATACAAACAAAGTACTGACTGAAGTACCAAGGGTGGGGCGGTCTTTCAGTACTTCAGTCTGTACTTTGGGCCATTCCACTTGAAGCGGACCCTTGACATTCTGGATCCCTGAATTCTATTTATCAACTCCATCAATCAGTTACCGTGTACAACATTATGTGTGTGTGTTTATGTGTGCACGCGTGCATGCATGTGTATGCATGTGTGTGTATAATTTTTTTTTTCTTTTAACTAAACCAAAGTCATCCATTGGTATCATTAAGGGATTCCCTTATCACGAAAATCCCTTATTACGAAAACTCAAATGAAACCATTAGCTCACATAGTGCCAGCCACAAGCTAAAGTCCTAGCTTGTCACTATTGACCTAAGCTCCATCTATGTCCATGTCCACTGTGGACCTCTGGTATAAGGAAGTTTGTGTTTATATTGCAAAATTGTGTCGGAATACAAACACAAGCCCTGTTACTAAATGCGCCACGTGCCACATTCCAGTGCGAGATATTTTCTTCAAGTTTACACCATGGTCACACAAATATGTGCTATAATACCGTTCCCATTACAGATTCTCTTGACCCTGTGCCACAGGAAAACAAGATCTGCAGAAAGAGAGGGGAAGACAGAGGGAGAGAGAATGACAAACTGAAAGAAAACAAGTGAGAGAGGATGAAAGAGGAGGAGGAGAGAGGTGGGTGTTGACTAGGCCAGCCATGAATCACGGCCGTCAGCTGAGCAGAAAAACACTGAGCACTGAATGGTTCTACTATGTGAGAGAGTGATGTGAAAGGAAGGTTGGCTTTGCACTCCACCTGTGTGGTTGTTTCACCATGTTTGGTAGAACGCCTAAGGCCCTGACAGGGCTACTTAGGGTGCAAAGCGACAATGTCGCACTGACCTCTCGATGTTCCTGCGGAGGTCGGACACCTGCACGTTTCCTCGGACCATGAGGGCACAAGCCAGGTACAAGCTACGCTTTGGGTCAGCCCGGATCAGCTGGTGGTCCTTGCTGAAGGCGTCGCTGAACATCTGATCCAGTCTACAAAGAAAAGTGGCAGAGGACAGGTTAGGTTCAGAGTAACCCAATAGCTCCTATCATGAGGTAGAAATGTGGCACACGTGGTCTGAAAATCAATCCATTGTCAACCACTTATTCTAAGTCAGCTCGTGGGGGAACGGGAGCCTATCCCAACGCTCATTGGGCGAAAGGCAGGGAACACCCTGGCCAAGTTGCCAGTTCAACACAGAGCAGAGCAGTTGGGGGGGGGGTCTTGCTAAAGGACACTTCAACATGCATCGACTGCTCTACCCACTGAGCCATGCTTCCCCTTACAGTGAAAATAATTGGGTGCATTTGTTTTTGTTTACCCTTCACACTGATGAGAGTAGCTTTAAATGGAGGTTTCAGAGACTGGCTCCTGTCTGAGTGGAGGCCAGAAAAAGAAAATAATTATTTCCCTTAACTCTATTTGGCCAGGTTCTCCAAAGCGTGCAGGCTGTCCTGATGCCCTGCTTTAAATTTATATAATTATCAACATACACACCTGGGAGTAACCAAGTATAGTCACAGTCCCCCTCACTGATGAAAAATAATAGTTCCATTGATGC
>OMLC01095117.1:2500-23065 GCA_900302585.1 Regalecus glesne | reverse complement strand
CTATTCAGCCATTTCCCTTAATCAGATGTTCCCATATGTCCCTTGGATTTTAACTTGTAACCCCACTGCCACAGTCATTTCTGTAAATCACACTGTGCTCTACTATCTGAAGATAGTCTCTTTATAGCTAAACTGAACAATATGTTGTGTATGCGGCCATGTTCAATGTACATATTTGTAATAGCCTCTTTGCAAAGAATGCTTTGTGAGACATATTGGGCCCATCAACTGAGTTATTCAAGAACCTTTTAAAATGAAAATGCAAACGAGCATGGTTCACATTTCTCCTGACCTATCCAGAAAAAATAGTCTACCTGATAAATATGATTCAGTCGCATTTTCTCAGTGGTAGAGCGTGCGCCTCATGAACTGATGAGCCAGATGTTCCATGTTGGAACCCAGCACGGGATGTCAGGGAAGGGCTTCCAGCCTTAATCCCCCAAACGTGTCTGTGTCCACCCCCACAATGTGGGGACTAATCGTTAAGATGCCACCAGCACATCTCTTAAAACACGATCAAGTGCAACTCAGCACCAGCTATTTTTAGTGCAAAGATTTGTCAGTTGTGTTGTGTACATTGCTTGATCAGAGAACACATCATGAGAAGAGGGTCAAGGGTTTTGTCACTCAGCACTTCAAGTCAACACCGGCCATGTGTCCCGGTCTATCGGGGTGACAGCAGGCATAATATCCTATGCTCAACAGGGAACCAAACAACTGCGGGATGAAAATAGTTGCACAGAGAGCCAGACGGCTGACCTTCTAGTGGGGATGCTGACGTCAGCCAGCGTGTAGAGAGGGGTCAGACTGGGTACCAGGTAGTGCAGCCGAGGAAATGGGACCAAGTTCATGGCTATCTCATTCAGGTCCATATTGAGAGAACCCTCAAAGCGAGCCGAGCTGAAAAACAGCATAGATATCACATATCACTTGAGGGTCAATATCAATGTGCTGAGAAGGGTTGAAAATCCTTGTTTGGGGCTAGCACCATGTTCATATAAATATGCATGCACACTACCACTCTAATGTTTGGAATTGCAAGTGATTTTCCCATAGAATCAATGTTTCCAGTATTGTTAAACTAGTTCTACTTCATATGCATGTATGAAATGGTGCAACTGTCTGTTAGTATTATGCATTTCCATAGTTCTAAACTAATTTGAAAGAAGTTGACGACATTTCACAATTTTCCAGAATCATTATACAAGTTGTAGATGATTTCAAATTCATTCAGTCATTGACTGCAAAGAAATCAACCTGACACTTCCCTTTATAGGAAGTGGGCCTGCAAAATGATGACTACAAATGTGACTCAGGGCTACATAAACAAAATGGACTATAAGGACAGATACAGGAAAAATGTAAAGACAAAATGAAGTGGCCATAAACTGAACTGAGTTGCTCAATAAGTTGTGCAGCTAAAAGACTTTCCATGTGTTGTCAACAGTTTAATAAATAGTCAAAACTGAAACCACAGAAGACCTCTAATACGTCAATAATATCAGACATTTTCTTTATTGACCTTCTTTGATGGTTCAAAGGGGTGCAGCAGTGGACATTATGATGCCAGTAACTGCAATGAAAGCAATACATCTGTAGATGATTGCCTATTTTTGATCCAATGAAATATGTTTTTCCTGCACACACAAAATAACAGATTATACCCAACAAGAGAACATCTATGAAAGCACGCCACATTTAACAGTCATTGGCGACTGAATACCTTCTCTGTACATATAACCAGCCTTGGGTTGCACAAGAGGGTGTGTGTGTGTGTGTGTGCATTTGTATGTGTGTATGGCAGTATGGGGAAGGTTCCCTTGGTCAGGATTATTGTGACTGTACTGCTACATTAGAACCATACCTGGTGATGTTGAGCAACAAGTTGGCCACAATGTTGTTCATCCCATCAAAGGGCTTTTCTGCTCTACTAAGCCCACCCTGGCCAGAGATGATGGTGTTCTCTTGCTTCACCACCAATCCTGGCTTTCCTCCATGTGTCATGTGCTTGATTTTGTTCACAATGTCAACTAATGACTGGAAGAGAAGAAGTATGGGAATACACCAAGTTCAATCTCGTGATATTTTTTAGTGGTTTTGAAATTTAAGTAAATTATGAGTAGAAAGATATTAGCTTTTTAGTTTAGCATTTGAGCAGGAAAAACTGGAATAGAATGAATCAAAACAGTGAAGGTAGAGATGAGCTTAATCTGCATTAGAAAATAACAGGGATTATTATGACACTTTCATAAAGACACAGACTTGATTTTCCACGGGCAGAACACAGTCGGCGTGCTCTGTGAGCTCCCTCATGGCCAGGACGCTGTTGTAGGGTGACGTGATTACATCGTCCTCAGCGGAGGGGTAGATGGAGGTGACAATTCGGCACACATCAGGGAACTCCTCCTCTAGCAGGCTCAGCACCCTGGTCCCCAGCCCAGAGCCCGTCCCTGGCATCCAGAGAAGGGAGGCCAACTTAATTATGTTTTCTATGTTGTTTCGTGTCTAAAAGAGAGCTAAGGATCAAGTCAAGTCCTTGGTATGTGAAATAAGAAGATTCTGATGTGACACAGTAGCTGGCAAACCTCAAACGTAACTGAATTATTTCACTCTTTGACCATTCAAATACATGTTTAAGAGCACCAAGTCCAAATAATGGTTAGATACATACCAATGCAGCCAGTAAGGCAAACCAACTGGTATTTAGCTCGAGGCTAGTTCTTATTTCCCATGCAGGTCACACAGCAGATTTTTTATATTTAACAAGAGGGCTTTGCCTTGGACCTCAAAACTGATGACACAAATAAGGTGCTTACTGTCCCTTCTTCATACCAGGGGCGGCAAATCCAGGTCCAGAAAGAACAAGCTTGGACTGTGTATTTCCTCCACCCGCATACTAATCATGATTTCATTTCCCAACCCAACTGGAGGCTCATGTTGCCTATATTCAACTGTTTTAGAATATGGGTGGGAAAAAAATGCATGGTTAAAACTTTTCCTTTCTGGACCAGGAATAACTTAAATCTCTTTTTAGAGACCTGCTGGGATCTTTGATCGATTTACTACAGTACCATGTGAAGTTCACATCAGTAATGATCAGTAACAGCTGTATTACTGTGGTAACGGTTAGATTCAAACCAAGTTTTGTGATTCATGTAGACATGAATCTGGGCTAGGGCTGCTTTTTCTGCCTCACCTCCTCCCATGGAATGAATCAGGAAGAAGCACTGTAGGCAGTCACAGTATTCTGCTGCCCTTCTCAGTTTATCCACAATCTGCTCTCTGTATGCCGAACCGTAGGTCATGTGACCAACTGCCCTGGGGAGAGATGATAAAGACAACTTGTGACTAAATGCCAAAACCATAAGTCTAACGTACACTGAAATTAATGAGTGGATTACAAATGTTTGCTTTTTTTTTTCTTTCCTTTTTCCCCACCCGATTTCCCCGAGTTGCCTATGGCTCTGTCATGTTGATGCCCTCCAAGAGTGTCAACAGGAAGAAGGAAGCCATAGCATATGTCTCCTCCAAGTCACATGATGACTAGCCCTCGCTATTTCCCACATCGCGGTCTCGCAGGGAAAGCACAGTGCTTGGCTGTCAGAGAACAAAGCGACAGTACTTTCCCTTCACTTAACCAAGAGCACCCGGACGACCCAGAAGGGGACACCAGCGAACCCAGAATACTTTATTCAACCTAACCACTATACCCATGTGAGGCTTAGCCAATTATGACCCACTAACTATGGACCTCTGGCTGTGGTTGAATGAAATTCCACACATTGTTTATTTAGATGTTTGGTCAACTCCTATTTTTTGGGCCTATATTGCTTTATGCAGACTGTCTATTGATGAAATTGGCTTCATGTATTAAGTTAGACATCCTCCAATAAAAAAGAATAAAAATAAAAGTATCTGCGGATTATTTTTTCCCCACCTTCTTTTGCTACTGTTTTCAATGTCTTTATAGGTGATGCTGTAGCTGCACAATCTGAATAGTTATGAAATGCTTCACAGTGGTAATAAAAAGGCTTGAGGGTGGTCATAAACCGTGCCGGCATGTGTGGTAGGCTGTGCTGCGGCTTGCATGGGGACAGCTTGTCTCTCACCAGTTGTTGCCCGAGCCAGACACATCAGTGAGGAGTTGAGTACTGTCGAACACCTCTTGCAGAGGGCCTTGCAGAATCTGGTTGACCACGCCTTCTTCCATGTCCACCAGCACTGCCTGCATTGGAAAACATTCCTCTAATGACTGCGAGTAAAACTGGCACATACACTTTGGTACTGCTGTGCCTCAAAAAACATGCCAGTGACTTAATTTCAGTCTTTGACCTCTTTGTCCTAACATTAAACACCAGAAGCCAAACTTGAGCCGAACCTTAACCCCTTGCTCTGAAATAAGCTTTTCCACATATGGAGAAAAAAAAAAAACAGAAAAAACCCCCCAACCCTCTTTACATCTGTTCCAGTATCTGACCCTTCTGACATAACCGGTCAAATGAATATAAATTTTACATACACAGAGACACAGAACAATTTATTGTCACTTTGAATGTAAGACAGCAGCAATTGGTCGAGCCAATTACTCAAAGGAAGAATATACCCTGGCCTTCAGATGCTGGATTCTCCCACCAATGATGTCACTGACTCCCCCACTGCTTTTCCTGGAAAAGTGCAAACATGGGCACGGTTTTAAAAGAAGAGCTTCAAAGGGCTATAGATCATGAGCATGTTTTTCCGCTCATGTGGTGGTTGAGGCACGCCGGATCAGATCGTATGTCTTTACCTTGAATCCACATTCCGGAAAAAGCTACTCAGGGCCTCATCGTATTCTCCTTTCTGAATGAAAACAAGGAGAAGCAGGATGTTATAGATGCTCTGGGAGAGAGGGGCAAAGATATACGGTTTTCTCCAAGTTAACAGAAGGGAAATTGAGCCTACTTACCTCCCACACTTCACACCACAGGGTGCCTTCTCATATACAGTCTGCAAAGCAACTAGTGAGAATCCTCCAAGTACAGCCTGACTAGTATGGGATTTTAAAGACTGATACAGATTTCAATGTTTCAGGATTTAAAAATCATATAGATGATAGATCATCCAATATTCTTTGTTTTACAGAAACCAAAGGGGTGGCATAGCTCAGCAGGTAGGGTGGTCATAATTTCTTCCAATCAAACAGGGGCAGATTGTAATAAGAACATGAAACAAAACTTTTTTGCTTTCTCGACTTTAAGAACACTCTGTTCCTCTTCATAAATGTTGTCTATTGTACTGAAAACCCTCTCATTTGCCAGAGTACACGATGGATGGAGAGATGTCACCTTGCCAGGGCAGACAGTCTGTTGAAATAGCGGTCATTGTCTTTCCACTACTCAGGGATTGTCTTTCTGTCTGTTAATGACAAGAAGAATTCAACGTTTCTGTTGAATGCATCTAATAGTACATGACTGTCTGGAGGCGGTAGCTCAGCAGTAGACCACACATCTCCAAGTCAGGAGTAGCAGGTTCAATACGGTGTCAGAAAAACGCCATCTTGTCTTAATCCCTGTGCTTGGGTAAATTTGGGGTAAAAATTGCTTTGATTATTTGCTAGCCTAAAAAAGTGCTATTTTGAAAATGTCTATTTACCATTCAAAGTCAAACACAGCAACATTGGAAGCTTTATCCTGACTAAAAATGTTGTCAATTTAATCAAATAGGATGACACAGAAGCAGACAGTGAGAGAATATCACCACAAGGAGATTTTCAGCTGAACTTGATGATAAAAATTTAAAAAAATATTCTCTCATCAGTCCCACAAGGGGAAATTTGGATTTCTCTGCATTTTAACCCATCCTATTGTATAGGAGCAGTGAGCTGCCATCATAAGGCGCTCGGGGAGCAGTTAAGGGTTCAGTTTTTCGTTTGATCCCGTCCTTTCCTTTGAAAAGCACATTAAAGAAATCACCAAGATTGCTTTCTATCACTTACGTAACATTGCTAAAGTTCCTGTCTGTCTATGGCTGACGCAGAGACTCTAATACATACATTTATTACAACCAGACTTGAGAACTGTAATGATCTGTTTTCAAGTCTCCCACGTGTTCGCATTAAAGGTCTTCATATGGCTCTAAATGCCGCTGCCAGAGTTCTAACTAAAACTAGAAAATTTAACCATATTACACCAATTCTTGCCTCCCTTCATTGGCTTCCAATAAATGATATCAATATCCAATATCAAGGTGCTTCTACTAACTTTTAAAATCCTGAATGGGCTTGTCCCATCACACCTGTCTGATCTCCTTATACTGTATGTTCCTTCTCGCACTCTCCACTCTCAAAATACAGGACTCCTCTGTGTGCCCAAAGTTAAAACTCAGCTGGTGGCAGGGCCTTTTCTTTTCGGGTCACATTCTTGTGGAATAACCTCCCTGCTGACATCAGACAATCAAACTGTCTTGATTCCTTGAAATCTCAATTTAAGACTCGTCTTTTTGCCTTAACTTACAAATAGTGATTTTACATTATGTGATTCATAAACTGTACCGCATAGCAAGTGGGTTTGTCTCAATGAGTTTACCAAGCACTGTTCTCTGCCGATGACATTATATAGTTAGGGCCTATGGTGCTGACTAATGTAAGCTGAGTTCTCATCTAGTTTCTCTTGCTGACAACTGGAATGACAACGTCCCAACTGACTCGGCAGTTGGGGAGAGAGACAAATCTCACATCAAATATGTCCCTGGTTAAGTGTGGTTACCACAACTGGGTGTTTTAAAGCCAGGAAGCCTCCCAAACAGTGCTCCAGCCAAGTGGGGGCAGAAGAGGAGCCCAGGCACAGACCGGTAGTAATTCTGTATGTGGCGGGAGTGTCGGAACAGTTGAGGCGCGTATTTTCAAAACATTGTGTCTCAGTTGCTTTTAAACCCCTGAACACACTTTGTCAAAAGTTGGTCCACCCCAAGAATCCGGCCCCCTGGCACAAAAAAGGGCAATATAGTATACACTGTTAAAGGATTGTAATTGAGTTACCAAAAAAAAAAAAGATTCCCTTATCAGTCCCGCAAGAGGAAATTTGGATTTCTCTGCATTTTTGACCCAACCTATTGTATAGGAGCAGTGAGCTGCCAAAATATGGCGCTCGGGGAGCAGTGTCTTGCTCAAGGACACCTCGACATGCTGTATGCAGGACCGGGGATCGATCCTGTAACCTTCTGATTGCCAGACGACCGCTCTACTCACTGAGCTATGCCACCCCTTTTACAATGGGTAAAAACAGTAATAATAATAATCAAAAAAATGGCAAATCGGTTCAACTGGATCAGAAGTTTATTCAGAAACGTTTTGTCATTCAAACAGGTGACATCTTCAGTCTGAGCTGACTGCAAGCATCCCCACCCTTATAAACAATACAGCGATACCACAGAACAATAGGCTGGGTCCATATGCAAGTTGGACATTGATTATACATTTAGTGGTCATGAGTACTATTCAGATGATTGGGGAACGTTTGCAATCACAGAATTGTAATATTTACCAATGCAGCTTTTTAGAATTCCCTTACCTGGATTATTGAGCATGCATCAAGACACCTTTACATACTTTCTGCAGGACCGGGGATCAAACCTGTAACCTTCCGATTGCAAGAAGGCCGTTCTACCTAGATATGCCGCACCAAACCGAGCTATGCCACCCATTCTGGTACTGTTTTAATGCTGTTTCAATGCAGATACCTTTGGAACAAAACAATCCCAATCAAGGAAATCTAAGCCCTTGCAACACACTCCTTGCAACCCTTAAAAGTTCCTGAAGACTAATTAATGGCTTTAAACTGCAGGCTAGTTTGAATGAACAGATTATTCAAAAACCACTGGTCTAGTCCGACAAACCATTGAGATAAGAGATAAGATAAGATATTCCTTTATTAGTCCCACTGGGGGAAATTGCGGTGTAACAGCAGCCAGTATAGAGCACAGTAACAGACATCACATCCAGGAAACAACATGTAGTTAGCCTCAGCATACACCCGTGGATATATATTTTATGACCAGAAGATTGAAATGTTTGAAACAAATAATGACTCATCAATTCCGATGATATAAAATATATCTCAGGCCTCTAAGAAAAGTAGACAGTACATGCGACCTTTTTATCATGCATTGATTGATTGGCTCTAACACCAGACTCTAGAACAAGGGGATTGTAGAGCAAGAGAAAGACACACGTTACAGAGACATAACCCCCCAGGATGATTATCATGTGGTTTCTGTTTTTTTTACTCACTTTGTTGACATGGGCATGCTCTCTCAGGGCAAGGTCCCAAAACCTACAGCCGACCTGGTTACCACATTGGCCAACTGTAAAACAAACGCTGGTTAATGACAACGTATTTCACAGTAACGAAAATCTGTCTCATCACGGAGAAGTTTACCTCGGTTATCTCACTCATGGCCAAACTCACCTTGTACGACTATCGATTGAGTCATAACGTCGGTCACTCGGCAGCTAGCTTCACATCAAACAAAATTCTCGGACGGACATCTTGAAGATGAGCTCCACCCGCAGGCAGCGGTAAAGACGAATGTGACGTTTGAATTCCGCGCCACCGTTGTTCATGGTCACGGGTTGATGACGGAATCTGTCGCGAAATGATCACGTCTGTCGTATATATTATGACGCTATTGTGTTTGTTCCGGATCTCTCTTCTTCGCGACTGACAACAGTATTTCCAAGATATCTATCTAAATATTTTATATTTTAATCTGTTGTACACCTGTTGTACAATCTGTACAGAGATTTACACAAAGAAATGGGTTAAAAGAGAAAAGGGAAGATATTTAGCATGTGTTCCTTGTCGGTTTCAATTCCCCTTTTACCGTGAATTCAACGAAAAGCTACGGTGGCCATCTTTTTGTGTTTAGGAAGCCACGCTGCTTGGACGCCAGGAACATCTCACTTCTTTAAGGTTAGTGTGTTTTTCATTCATGTAAGTTTACCCTTAATTTATCTGATTAAATTCCTAAGAAGCTGTTTTAGATATTTTTGCTTCCAAATGGGGAAGGAAATGTAACTTAATAGCGTGTTTTTGGCCCCAAGTTTAGGCTAAACGAAGTTTCATATCATTCCATATTTATTTTATTTTGATATTTTGCAATAAAGTAGTTTTATTTTCATCCTCATTGGTTTTATAGGTAGTTGTTAATTTGGTTTCTTTTAATGAAGCTGCTTCGTATTTTATCAATATGTCAAACGAGCACAAACGCTCAAGATTTCACTTGTGCTTGAAAAGAACCCACTTGCTCATTTTCTTCCTATTGCATCTTCAATGCATTTACCTTAAGTTGTATCCAAAGGTTTGTATAAATCTGGGTCATCAAATTGAAAACGAAACGTCAACATTCTAAATATATGTACATCTCACTCAAATATATGTACATACAGCCCAGGGTGCATTCTATGTTGCTTAATCTAGAGTTACTTAGCATTGAGTTGGCAGAATGTTGGAGTGAAATATCAGGAAACACAATTCAGATGAATTGCCAATTCAACGTTAAAAACACACTGTTCCTTGGCATTAAATTCAGATTATACGGTGTGAAAAAGGGTGATCTCTTTAAGGATCCAGCACACCCACACAAGAGGCTGTTTTCTCTGCTGCTGTCACAGAGGAGTTACAGGACTCTAAAAACACTTGCCAGCAGATTAAGGAACAGTTTCTTTCCTCAGGACGTAAGAGTTCGTAACGTGTAACCTTACTGTCTTTACAACCTGTGTAGTACCTGATATTATTGATCATATATGTACCATTATTTCTTTTCATACCCGATTGATTAATTCTAGTCTCACGTTTACTATATTATGCCTAATTCTGTTATATATAGTACTTTATGTATATATTTTGCTTAGCTTTATACTGATTGCTTGTTATGTATGTGCTTACATATACACCTCTTATTATATATTATTTTATCTTTAGTTCATGTTTTGTAATGGAGTCTCCCAGCCTAAGAATTTCACATGATTGAACTTGTGCATCTGGAGTGACAATAAACATCTTGAATCATGGTATGGACATAGAATGCAGCCTTGGTTTTAGCAAGGCTTTAGGATAATCCATCCATCCATTCAAATTTGAAAACCCATTCCAAATTTCTCCTTGCAGGACTGATAAGGGAATCATGTATTTATTTATATAATCATCAGCCGCTTATCCGAAATCAGGTCATGGGGGAACTGGAGCCTATCCCCGTCCGTGTTGGGCGAAAGGCGGGGTTAACCCTGTACAGGTTGCCAGTCTCCTGCTCAAGGACACCTCTTCTCTCCAGGTGTGGGGATCAAACCGGCAACTCTCCGATCACTAGGCGACTGCTCTATACTGAACCATGCCGCCCCTGGCTTTAAGATAATATAATACTAAATTCTAGAAGTACCAATTCCCTAAAAGTTTGCTAAAATAAAATGTTTAAAAAAACTATATTGAGACAAAGGCATATTGTTCAGTGGCTACTTTCATGCTTCTGAGTTGTCAAACTCATACAGGTGACATCGTCATTCTGAGCTAACTGCAGACATCCCCACTCATGGGCAATACAGTAGGACGAAGACTACAACCAGTGATGCAACTGCATTACACAAATATAACTTGACTTGTCCTTCTTTCCAGATGGCCAAAACTGGTTTCATCCACACTCCATCAGACGACAGCCCTGACACGGCCACCTGCTTCTTCTGCCTCAAGGAACTCGAATGCTGGGAAACAGATGATGATCCAGGGTAAGATTATCTTGTTCAGTATGTTGGAAGCTAGGCTAAAAGCAGAGGTGATGATTAGTGAGCGGCAGTATGGTTTCATTCCACCAAAGAGCAACATAGATGCAATGTTTGCTTTGAGAATGTTGGAGAAATATAGAGGTCAGGAGTTACATTGTATCTATTTGGATTTAGACAAAGCAAGACAGGGTGCTGAGAGAGAAGTTGTGGTACTGCATAAGGAAGTCAAGAGTGGCAGAGAAGTATCTAAGAGTGGTGGAGGATATGTATGATGGATAGGTTGAAAGTGGGGGTCACATCAAGGGTCAGGTCTGAGCCTTTTCTTGTTTGCAATGGTGATGGACAGGTTGATGGATGAGATCGGGCAGGAGCCTCCTTGGAATATGATGGTCATGGATGACATTGTGATCTGTGATGAGAGTAGGGAACAGGTTGAGTTGAGTCTGGAGAGGTGGAGGTATGCACTTGAGAGAAGAGGAATGAAAGTAGGAGCGAGATGGAATACATATGTGTTAATGAGAGGGGAGACGGAGGAATGGTGAGGATACAAGGAGTGGAGATGAGAAATGGTAAATGGACCCATTTTGTCATGTTTTTCTAATCTAGCAACCAATCAAAAGTGCTTTACAATGCATGCGCCATATTTACATAGGGGATGAAAGCCAGATACCCCTTGAGGGGATCAAACCTGCAACCCCTGCATCGTAGCTGTGCGCTTTGCCACCGAATTACTAAGGTCCCCTAAGTAGAGATTAGGAAGGTGGATGAGTTTAAATTCCCTGGGGGCAACTATTCCAGTAATGGGGAGAGTGGAAGAGAGGTGAAGAAGAGTGCAGGCAGGCTGGAGTGGGTGGGGTAGTGTCAGGGGTGATGTTTGACAGAAAGATACTAGCAAGAGTGAAAAGGAAGGTTTACAAGATGGTGCTGAGATTAGCTGTTGTCTGGTTTAACACAGGAGATGTTGAAGATGCTGAGATTTTCATTGGGAGGGATGAAGTAGGACAGGATTAGGAACAAAATGAGGACAGTGATTAATGTTCACCAGCTGAACTTTGAGTGACAAGTACAAGCAAGGGTCATGACCACGGTTACATGTACACCATATTCTGATTACTGCCGATATTCTGGTTATTGCAATATTCTGAAAAAGGGGTTTATATGCATTGTAGCAACAGGAATTCTACCTTTTCATGTTACCTTAGCATATTCCAGTTCGATGTGAAACCTAATGTGCCCAGAAATAGTTGTTACAAAGGAAGAATATTCCCCGAATCTGGTTTGGCACGTGTTGTCATGACTCTGTTTAGTCGGGATATTGACAATATTCCACTTCAAACAGGAATATGCCGTGCCTGTAACAGTGGTCAATGGCAAGAGTAGGCAGATTTTCATAGTTCAATTATTTGATCTAATTGGCTGTGTGTAAATGAGTTTCTGGTGACATTATCATGAGTATCAGGAGAGATGAGTAGCTGAGGGGAGCCTCTTGTTAGAAAGAAGGACTGAAATAAGACTCTAGAAACCATAAGATTTAGAATGCACAACTTTTATTAATATTTGTCAGGAAGTGTTTGTATTCTAGCTTCAGTCAAGTGTCCGTAGTTGACTTCATAGTCTTCCTGTGTCTCTTCAGGTGAGGATGCTGATCCTGAAAGGAGAGTTAGATTTACCCACCATCTCCAACGCTGGACACCAGCCACGTCATCGACTACGTGTTCAGCAAGTACTTCCATGGTGGCTACGCAGGCAAATGCACACAGACATGGAGACTGACTGTGTCTTTGCATCTGTCTAACAGAGACAGACCGAGAGGCCCAAAGACACAGCCACAGAAAGGAAAGACAGGCAGACTGAGACACAGAAGGTCTGCAAACACAAAACACAGCAATCAACATTCTGGCCTGCTGAAGAGTCCAACTCTCCTCAGGTGTGAGTGGCCAGTTCTGGTACATCAGCAGTGGTGGGTTCAAATGGCGACATGTCGGAGGACTTCCATCCTGGAGTTTGTGGAGCGTGGGTGTGTTGCCATCTGTAGGACACATGGCAGATAACTTTGTGAAGAGTTACGGGCTGAGCCTGGACACAGCACAGGGAGCACCGAGACCTGAACACCAGGTTCACCTCTGAAAAAGCAATTGGACTCACGTGGAGGGGAAGTGACCGGGTCTGTTCAGGGATGAAGAGGCAGATGACATGCACCATGTCTGGGGTCCAAGGTTGATGTCACATCAGCAATTCTGAGGTAAATGAACCTTTGAGTGGCTGCTTTCTTCTGTCCATTGTCCACCTAGAATTGTACAATAAATTGTAGTTAACTTGATGGTTCCTTTGAATAAAGTACTGATGTTATTTACATGATTTTGGCTTCAAAGCTTAACGTCTGAATCCCGAATCATGTTCAAGTCTGACATTTGCAACATGTCAGCATGTCTGCCTGCAGCTCCTTCATTTCAGCTCAGCATTTCCTTGGGTTAACTAACTTGCTGGGAAAGCATGGAGAGGAAGTTCAACTATATCATTTTTTATATAATACAGACTTTTAGTCAAGTCAAACTTCATCATACAGCAATTTCATACACAAGGCAACACAATGTGCTTAATTCAAAGTGACAATACGATCCAAACACAATCCTAAATGCATGTATAATATAGAAAATACAAATGTACATCATGAAAAGTATAGACCTTTCATTTATTTGTGAGGGGGCAATGTCACAAAATTAGCAGAGGGTGAAATACTTATTTTCCATACTGTATCTCCACCACTCCACTCAACTCCACCTACTCCCTACTGTCACTAAAGATCACAACGTCAAGCATCAACATCATTGTCCACAGAGACTACTGCCTGATCTCATCCATCAACCTTTCCATCACTCCTACAAACAAGAAAAGACTCAGAGCTGATCCTTGATGTAACTCCACCTTGAACCCATCCGTCCTTCCTACACTGCTAATTGGGAGCAGAATATACAAATAATAAAATATACAAAATTGACACACAAACCAAGAGCTCAGCTGCAGGCTGCTATGGAAAATAAGGTCTTAAACTTACTTTTAAAGCTATTCAGTGTGTAATGGTCCCCGGTCCTCAGGCAGGGTCTCCCATCTGTTTGGGGCATTAATCAAAAATGACCCACAGGCAAAAACAACCATCGCTATCAAGGGTTACTTCAACTGGCTTCCTTATTGGCATGACAAAGTGCAACATGCTGGCTGAAGCCTTACAGCAAGGCAGATGTGGACAGTCTGCATGTCCACACAGATCTGCTGAGCTGCTCAGACTGGAAGGATGCTCACTCATCTTGCATTAGACTAGAAAAGTGTTATAGAAGAACAAGTTCATTTACCATTAGCAAAGAGTTCTAGGAAATGTTGTTACTCAGCACTTTTTACCAATGCAAGACTAACTCTTGACTATAGATGAAGATGCTGATTGGAAATGGAGCACAACATGGACTATATGTATTTATCTGTACACCAGCTGATTTCACTGACTGAGCAATGAAACAGATGTGGTGTTCTGACCAGAAATCACAGGTGTTAACAAAAAGTACCCTGTTTGTAGTCATGTGATGTTTGTCTGTGTGTACCTGTAGATAGTGTAGCATAGCATTGTGGAGCCCACGCACAGCAGTCATGGATGAAGTCTCCACCTGGAGCTCCACAAGTTAGAGCCCCCTTCTCCTACAGTAGCTTGGAAATGACACAGCAAAGACTGTCCCACAATGCCTTACTCACTGTTATGCACAACACACAGGTAGCAAAGATTACTTGGGGTCAAAGTTCAAAGTAATGGGGAGTGTGGAAGAGAGGTGGATAAGAAAATGCAGACAGGATGGAGAGGAGTGTCAGGGGTCATTCATGACAAAAGGTGAGGGACGACATGCAGGTGACTGGTATGATAGAGGAAGATGCAGAGGACAGGAAAAGATGGAGATGATGATCTGCTGTGGTGAACCCTAACAGGAGCAGCCTAAATAGATCATTTTACACACATACAACATAAAGACACAATAGTTTGGAGCTGCATACCTGTTTGACAGTCAGTTGGACTGGGTGTTCTGGGCCTTGGCCGTGGACCGCTGAGCCACTAATCGTCCTCACATCTTCTTGGGGCCTCATCTCTCCTTCTTGCAGAACCTCAGGACAGCAGCCTGTCCAACACATCATGCTCAGTCTTGGAGGAGCAACCTTTGACTCTGGGGGTCCACATCTGAGGCCTCTGACTACAGGGCAGCACTCAGCAGGTCTGATGAATCTCTAATGCATTCTTCATACTGTTGTCTCACAAAGCTGGAAGGATTCTCTGCATTGACTTTCACCATCCCAGTTCTTGTGAACCCACGAGGTGTTAAAACGGTTTGAACAGTATTCATGGAGGTGGTAGCATTGAAACTTGTTTGCTGCTTTGCTCACCTGCAGAGCATCCAACCAATCCACTGTCAGAGTATTCAACAGCAAACTAACATGACTTTCTGATATTCCCACTGGCCACTAGGCAGGCCTTATCCTCTTCTCTCAGAAGGCTTTTCAGCCAGAAGACAAGCGAGCAGCTCAGTATCACAGGGAAAGACATGTCTTCTGCAGCCATCACGGGCAACGTAACCTCGAATGCAGAGGATTGCACATTTCCCCTTGTAGGACTGATAAAGTAATCCATTACACCTCTTGTAATTCTATTAACATTATTTTATCTTCTAGATAGATAGATTACAGACAGACAGAAAGGTAGACACACACAGAGATAGATAGACAGACAGACAGATAGATAGATAGATAAGTCTTACTGTGACATGTCTGTGTTGCGTGTTGAAGTGGGGCTCGGTGGTCCAGCATTACTCCACATTCGTCTCTCTGGTCAACAGGAGTCTCATTCTGTTTGTACACGACGTGGAAGCTGCGGAGCGGATCTCTGCCCAAATGTCCACCACACACTGGCTCCATACGGACACACATGCTGGACTACAACAACGAGGTTCCACTGGTTTGAACTGGGAGTCTCTCGTTCAATAAAAGCTTCCCTGCTAACAGAAAGCGTAATTTCGCACATGTAAGCTCCAGACCAGCAACCTTCCAGATCAACGCCAGCTGTCATATGCGCAGGATGATGACGTTTTGTCGCGTTTCAGTGACGCCGTCGCCGCCACCCAATTTTGGTTTTGTTCCTTTTTAGTGAGACTGAAAAGAGGATTTTTTAAATATGCATGTGACGTCTTCATACTTTTTCTATTGTAAAAAGACAAACAGGATGAACGGAATAAAAAGGGCTTATGTTTTAGCATAGGTTCTGTGCCGGATTCGATCACCCGTGTCTCATGGGGCAGGAGCCGTCGTGGTTGGTTGGTCCACCTGTTTTTCCTCAGAAAAAGGAGATCTAAGACTAGGAGATGGCAGAAATCAATCACATCTACTCTCAGTCAGTTTCGTCTCCTACTCTTTCCATCTCTATCTCATGAGGTGATCCTACACTCTCTTTCGGCAGATTCCCACTAAACTGCAGTAGATGGCAGTGTTTACATGGAATCATTAAAGGCATATTCTGCAGAATAAAATACCAGTGAGGTCAGTTTAGACTATGGAGTCTGAGGGAGTCTCCCCCACTAACCATTACCCATTCTCTAACCTTTGTGCAGTCACACCCTGATGTTAAAAACGTCTTACTGATGAGGGAGATATGTCCATAATGGTTTGCAACAGAATAAGTTTAATTTGTCATTGTACATACATAAAACCAATCTTGCTCTCTATTTTTGACCCTTGTATCGGAGCAGTGAGCAGCTGCAGTGCCTGGGGAGTAGTTAAGGGCTCAGTGTCTTGCTCAAGGACACTGACACACTCCCATACTTCCACAGCTATACTACCCCTGGAAAATACATATGTATACAAAGTAACAGTTTATATACGTTACCAATGGTGTAGCAATTGAAATAAAAGTGAAGCAGAACTAGGTGTAAAAGACTATTTATTCATCAGAAGAAACAGTAAAAAAAATTTAAAGAAAACTTTGAGGATAGACTTGTGCAAAAAAATGTGCCATTGAGATTAAAAAGTGTGTTTCTCGAACAGACAAAGCTTTGGCCGAAAGAAGATTTGCTCATACCTGAAACGTCTCTTCCATTCACTGTCCATCTACAGGAGTGAAAAAACAAAAGAGGACCAACAAGCATCATGGACATTATTGATCTTCAGGGATTGAATCTCAACTTGACAGGTCTTCACAAAGTCTGACCATTGATAATGGCTGGGGGGGTCCTTTTTTGGTACTGTTTTCCAATTAGGGTACAACGTTCACCGAATAGAATCTGGTGGTTTTCTAAAAGAATTTTCCATGTAAAAAAAAAATCAACACTCAAACGAATTACAAACAGAAAAGTAATGAAAGGAACAACATCTTCTGTGGTTATGTCAAGGGAAACATTGAGAGACAGAGACAGTATTTGGTCAGTGCTGTGAAGCTGGGCATGATGAATCAAGTTGACAAGTGAGTTACGCTGCTGGACAGGTCCCGATGCTGACCGCTCCCCAGACCATGGCAACTTTGTTGAAGCTCACTTGGTTGTCATTGACTGTCAGATTCCTCATGCACCCAACATAAGGCTTCTTGGTGGCAATGCCCACTGGGAGGAAGGAGTCTGGGAGGAGGAGGAAGAATACACCATGTAAAAAAATAATAATGTCATCACAGTCGCTAAAATGCACTATTTCTGTGTAAGATAAGAGATAGGATATTCCTTTATTAATCCCACAGGGGGAAATTATGGTGTTTCAGCAGCACAGTGGAAAGCACGGCAAGAGAGGCATCGCATTTAGAACATAATATGTAATATTGTATGTTTACCATTGTGCTCCACAGAAGCCACCGGAGCTCCATATCGAGATGGCTTGTTGAATGCTCCATTGCATTTTGACTCATTTATCTTTACATATATAACAATGATAATGTACATAATACACGTAATATGCATCTTTACATATATGATCATATCTATCCTAATGAGAGGTCCCCACATTGTGGGGGTGGACATAGATTTAGAGAGAACTTGGGGGATTAAAGCCAGATGTGCTTCCTGATGCACTGTGGTGAGTTCAAACCTGCGGCCTCGGGATTATCAGTTCCCAAAGCACTGCTGAGATCAGCTGGTTAATACAACAGGTAGAAAATGAAGCTGGAATAGATTTATGGAAACATATACAGAGGAAAACAAGGAAAGGTCCCTGAGAAGAATTGACATTCCACTTGCCTGGAGCACCACCAACAAACACAGGATCTCTTTGGTCTATGGATCTGGGGCTCACAGGTCCTACTGCATGGGTAACTTCTGAGTCCACATCCAGCTGGATGACGTTGGCGTCTCGGATGACTGAAATCAAAGAAGAATGTTGGATTCAGAACAAATGAGAATGGCTCAGTCATTGAGTTATCAGTCATGGTGTTTGAATGATGGGGTAATCTCACCTGTGATTCTGTACCAGTTCCCCTTGCACAGTCCCCACCGTGGAGAGACTCGTGCGAAGAACTCACGTCCCCCGTTGTTCACGAGGACCACCACCTACAGAATCGTACCACCCAACAGGTCACACAGAGCTACAGCGACACCGCCTCCCACAAAATCCTCAATGTGGTTTCATTTCTTCTCATGGGAACAGCAAAGTGTGACAGTGAACACAGTAGGGTTGACATGCTCTCTCTGGCCAGGCTTACCGCTCCTTGATAGAAGTACACAGAGAAGTACTCCTTCACTGCCGAAGGTACATGCAGTAGCAGCCCTGTTGCCACACGGGGTCGCACTTCCACGGTCAACTCGAACCTCTGGCCCAAGTTAAATGTGTTATCTGAGGACAGAGGGACAGACAGAGACAGAGGAGAGGCTTGATGCCACCCCACACCACAAAAACTCACACCGGACCCACGTTCCACCAGCCATGCTTTTTAATCCATCATGTGCTCCCTGGTATTTGAGCTGATGACAGTCAAGTGCTTAACGCTGCTCACACAACAGCTGCATTTCAGTTCCCAAGACCTTGAGAGTCCAACTTCCCCCCCTAGGGCTGCTCCATTTTCAACCACAGCTGCACTGGAGGGGCGGTGCTCTCTTGTCTTAACCACCATTTGTCATCCGTCGTGAACATTTAGCTGGGCCCTGCCAGGGTGATGGTGGTCTTCTGTGTCTCACTGGGGACACTTTAGTCCCAGAGTACCTCAGGGCCGGTGCACACCAAGTCTTTTACCATCCGAGAATTTTATAAGTTCCGAAAGTAGATTGAGACTTAGTTAAAACCCAACTACAAAACGACAGCCTACCATCTGTTAAGTGAGGTCTCAGAGAGTTTTGTTGGACCACAGTGAAAGATTAGTAGAAGTCATATGAAAACATCCACCTCAAGGGCCCTTAGTCTGGGATTGAAGTGGAGTTCAGACCTCTGTGGTCCACGGTTCCCTGCAGAGCCCCGTGGTGGTCAAACAATATGCTGTTTCTAGTTTGGGGGAATATCTGAGTGAATGCATGTCTATGTATAGAGGCTTCATTTGTCATTGGACATACATCGAGTTTTCCCTCTGCATTTAAGCCATCCTAACCACTGAGCCACCAGGCTGCCATACGACAGGTTCGCTTTAGCCTGTTGATGACGGTTTGATATTTCAGAGCATGGGTGGTGAATTTCATTTGGCATGATTTATAAATCCCCTTATGATTCAAATTATGTTGTTTTTTTATATTCCTTGCTAAATGTGGCTACTCCTGATCTCTGTACGCTCTATTCAAGAAGTTTGGAGGGATGCAAACTGGCTCTTACCCAGAATAACGTATCCTCCTTTCTCTGAGAAGTAGGTTCCCGGCTCTGAAGCCCCCTCGAAGCACGGGGTGACCCCAATCGTCTCTGCGACGGACGACAGCCATTGTCCGTCGAGCTGCAGGTTCCTCATACAGCCAGTGAAGCTGTAGACGGAGTTGATCTGTGGGCAAATCCAGGGATGTGTAGATTAGTCACACGGTATCAACATGCAGCGAGGACAGACCCAAAAACGATGGGAAGAGAGACGTTAATAATCAGGGATGTCAGCATGTCGGGTTAGAAAGGGGGGAACCGGGTCATGGCGGTGGTTTCCTGCTTCCTGTGGGAACCCTATTGGAGTCCAGGAGTCTGGGTTAAACAGCTGAATCTCTTCCATCAGGGCCAAGCTCATGTTCAAGTTGATGTTTGAGAACAGCCGCAGAGGGCTGCGTGTAACGGATGTGGAATGCTCGGGGCGAATGCAGAACGCATAGAAATGCAGGAAAACTGAAATAATAACGTTTTTCCGGAATGTGAAAAATGGTTTAGGAAAAGTATATTAACATGAGGAGCATATTCCAGACTGTATGCGTTACAGGGAATGAGAGGGACTACTTTAGTGAGTTTGAATGGGACGAGTGTATTACGCGAATCCCCCGACTTGTCACGTCTCCTGTGAACGGGTTTAATGGCTGCCCTCCATTTACAATCACACCCACTTACACGTCCTCAGCAAAGCTTCCACAGCTGCAGAGTGGCCTACGTACCTGGATATTTTTCTGGGCCTTCCCTGAAGGAACCCCTCCCACGTAGAGGGGCTTGCTGACGCGCATGGAAAGGTCACCTCCCCGGGCTCTGTCTTCCAGCACCACCAGCTCATCGATTATTAACCGGCCCATGTTCCCACCACGGGTAAAAATAACCTGCAGCAGAAAGGAACCAGGAGGTCGTCACTGCCAGAGCGACGGGATGTAAAAAGATGGAGACGCACGGCCGAGCCTGCGTTCCTCCATGCCGAGACAGCAACAGGCTCT
>OMLC01095115.1:0-13966 GCA_900302585.1 Regalecus glesne | reverse complement strand
ATATATGTAGTTGCAAAATAATTGTGTGAATCATCGTTGTTTTTTGCAGATATCATTTGTTGGTATTTCTTACAGGACGTCTTCCTCCACCCTCTTGTGTAGAAGAGTCAAAACAATGGATCCTCTCAAAGGAACTGGTGGGAAAGGTATGTGCCCAAATCCCACTTTGAATTTGAATAATATACAGTAAATAATATATACATTCTAAGACTAGACCTATGGGCAAAATTGGTTTCATTACAGTAAGGACAACTTATCTACATTCATTATCACAACTGATCTCTTATTTTGGTGTCGTTGTCCTGACCTAAAAGAGCATTTCTTCTAAATATTTGTCTGTGCCTATGTCCCAGACTATAGCTCGAGTCCAGCTGAGTCTTAACCGCAGTCTGTATTTGTGTGGGGATAAAGACAATGAAACAGACTGCTGTGCAAAGCCCCTGTGTGTACTGGAGGCTCTTCAGATGTCTGCCTGTCTCGGAGATGTACCTCAAGCATCTATGCTTATTCA
Organism: Regalecus glesne; assembly: GCA_900302585.1. Lineage (NCBI taxonomy): Eukaryota > Metazoa > Chordata > Actinopteri > Lampriformes > Regalecidae > Regalecus > Regalecus glesne. Next base: position 13,455 of record OMLC01095115.1, on the reverse strand, counting down.
AGCTGAGATATATGCTCTGTTTCCGCCCACTAAATTTGAATCAGGTGAGCTTAAAGATAAAATAAAAATGTTCTGCATATCTTGATGCATGCTCAACAATCCAGGTAAGGGAAAGCAAAAAAAGTGTATCGGTTCAACTGGATCAGAAGTTTATTTAGAAATGTTTCATCACTCAAACAGGTGACATCTTCAGTCTGAGCAGACTGCAATATTCCCCAATCATCTGTGAACGTTGCTCATTGCCACTGAATGTGCAATCAATGACCCACCCAACTTGAATATGAACCCAGCCTTTTGTGGTGTGGTATCGATGTATTGTTTATAAGGGTGGGAATGGTTGTAGTCTGCTCATGCTAAAGATGTCACCTGTTTGAGTGATGAAACGTTTCTGATTAAACTTCTAATCCAGTTGAACTGATTCACCTCTTTTGTGAATGCTCTGCATGATAATGATAAATTGACTCATTTTTAGTCTAGTGACCACTTATAGCCACTTTACAATGAATACGTCACATTTACCTGAGCATGGGAGATTAAGGCTGGATGCCTTTTTCTTGATGTCCTGCAGCAGGATCAAAACCATGATGCCCACCTTGGAGGTACATGCTCTACCATTGAGCTACTGTGGTTCTCAATTGATTGATTGATTTATTTTAAAAATGTGTTTATTGAATTTTATTTTTTGTCCCTAAAAAGGAACCACAAGTAACAAATATGATAAATACAAGAAACAACCAACCAGACAAAAAAAACTTACAAAGAATAATTATAATGAATAATCACTATAAGGAAATAAATAGATAAATAAAAACACTCAAACTTGATGACACACTCACTGGTACAGAGACATGGGGTATTGAGGTATTGGGTTTCCCAACTCCCAACAATATTTTCATGTTATGGAATCATGTGATTATTGGCTCAAAATAGTGTTTATCGACATATGATAAATCCTCCTATCCATTTCAGATAATGAAACAGTCATTCCCAATCAAGTGTACCACCCACTTGGTCCCTGTCCCTGTGACCTCACTGTCAAAATGTGTGATATACGCTGCTGCTGTGACAAGGTATCCACGTCTATCACAGTATTACATATAGTTTAACAAAGGCTAAATATATATTTTCTTAAAGTAGCTTATCTTCTGAGACTATTGACATTGATTATTCACACTCCCAGGACTGTTCCTCTGAAGATCTGAAGCTTTTTGAGTCCCATTGTCTCCCAGGACCTTTTGGTGGGCATGTTTCTCCTACACCTGACTACCATTGCTCTGCACAATCTGCTGAAAATGCTCCTGATTGGTTTCCATTTCTCTGTGTCAGCTCTCCACCCGAGAATAACCCTAACCTTGGACTCTTTTACCAGGGAAAAAGCATGTGAGGATTGAATGAGGCTCTTTATAGGTATTTTCTAAATATTTGACTGTATAATTAAAATGTATGTTTTTTTTAAAATATTGTGTCATTTTTTATAACTGGTGCCCATACACAGAAAACCAAAGCCTCGTCCATCCTTCCAAAGTACTATATTGCCACCACCAATACCAACAAATGATTATCATCAAGGAAGTCCCATTTTCACCGTACATGATCAGTACTTAACCATTCCTCAGGTGAGACATTTGTACTCTATTGAAAATTGATCAAGATTTAAATAGATTTCGCATTTACAGCTAAACTTTCTCATTTAGGATTCAAGAGTCTCAACTAGCAATAATCGCACCTCGGACCAACCTTATAGGCTATGATACTGCCACTGCACAAAGCTGAATCTTTTAATGGCCTTTTTTTCATTCTCCAGAATTCTCTTGCTGGACAGTGTTTATACAATGCACCTGTGGCATTCTTGAAAAACTTCAATATCAAGTGTTTAACCTCTTTGCACTCCTGCCCAAATGGACCTCCATTAAAGACAACACTAAATGATTTGAGGGTTCGAGTGAGGAATGGCCATGGGGGTATGTTTTACTTGCTCGTCATTGTACAATATGAACATTTCCAATTTGAATTCTGTTTTCATTACTATTATAACCTAATTCCTCAATATTTCTATGTCTTGATTATATTTTATGCATTTCAGGGGTGGTTACAGTGAGTGTGATAGAAGAAGAGCCTACGGATTTAAGTCAATTTGTTACTAACACGGCACATTTTAGCCCTTCAGGTATAGGCAGTATGATATCCATACCATTACTTTTATAACTTAAGATATACAGCAAATTTTTCTGTTCAACTTTGTTTTTTACTTTTGTTTTTCTGTTCAAATTCTGGAATCATTTGACTTGTTACTGAAGATGAGGGGCAACTGTGTGTGAATGTGACTTTTGCCTTGGCTTACACATTCTACTGGCAAGGAAATGGCCTCAGCAAGATTACACTAACACATACTGTTGGGAATTTCATGTTAAATGGAAGTGGTGAGTGCCATCAAGTTTTCCAATTACTTTTTTATAATCATTAGAATGTATAATGTTTGCATTTGATGAATTTTGGGCTTATGTGTCTGTTTTTCTTTTTTTAACAGTTGCATTGACTACAAGGTATTCTTCCATGTTTTTGAATGGAGAATTCAAGGGTGAACCAAAGTCAGGAAAACCAGGTTATAATGATATCTAAGATACCAGACACCAGGAAAATGTTTGAATGTCTGATGTGTCTGAAATATCATGAAACCCATTAGGGTGGTTTACCAACAAAAATGCTGTATGGTTTCAGGGTATCAGCTGGAAAGGCCTATTATTACTGGGTTTGTGGACACTATGGAGAATAATACAGAACTAATAAAGAGGACATCGATCAATCTTTGGAAACCAGGTAATACCTATTTTCTTGGTAAGGAAGTATCCATAATGTGTCATTATTCTAATTGTTATAATGGAAATAACGATGCAATTAACTGCAGTCTAACTGCTTTGTTTATATCAGAACAATGTATTAAATGAATATTCTTGCATACTGTTCATATTTGTGTATTTAAATCACCTTTTTATATACCTGTCATCAGTAAATGATGGACTTTGTCATATTGCTGAAATGAGACCAGTCCTGTTTGGACAGAACTCAACTGCAGGATGTTTGCTACCTGTCAGCCTACATAATCTTACTCAATGTAACAACCTGAGGTGAGTTTCTGGAGTTTTTGTTTGACATAGCACACCTTTATTTGTCTACTAGAAATATCAATGTTTTGTCTTCTGTAGAGAGACAGTTGCTTCGCTACAGGCTACCTTGATAAGAGCAACACAAGTGGCTAAGAATGGAGACCCAGATTATCTAACTTTGACAGACTGGGCAAACATTACCTGTGAGTAAAGTTCTGACTGTTATTGTAAACAAATTTATGCAAACACTTAAAAATAGAAAGCATGATTATTTTATTAAGATTTATCAAACTTTCTTTTGAATTAAGAACATTTATCTGGTTCCAATTCCAACTTTCTTCATGACATAATTTCCAGTTGTGACACTGAACTCAAGCAGGCAAGTAGGAGATACAACCAGTTCATGCTCTGGTATTCCATCATACCAGCACATCCATGTTAGGACCATCATCACAGGTATTATTGAAGGACTACCTCAATGGGAGATCCACTCTCTCCAAGTCAGGTATGTGACTTTCATTATGATTATATTCTTAACACATACATAAATGCATTTTTGAGTCCTACGTATTGATAAATAGAGGCAGCAAGACTTCGTGGGTAGCGTGGTCATCTGGCAATCGGAAGGTTGCAGGTTTGATCTCTGCACCTGCAGAGAAGCATGTTGAGGTGTCCTCGAGCAAGACACTGTTCTCCTAAATCCTCTGCCCTGTGATTTATACATGGTGTATCCCCGCCTTTTGCCCAATGAGGACTGAGATAGGCTCCAGTTCCCCCGCGACCCGATTTTGGATAAGTGGTTGAGAATGGATGGATGGACATATTGATCATTCTGAATTATATAATGTGATGTCCTAAGCATCACCAGAGATCCATGAAGAACAGAAGCCTGATTCTCGTCTTTCACTGTATGGTTATGTTGCAGTTACAGTCTGTCCACTTGGAGATTGGAGTGTGGAGGAGGAGACACCTCTCTTTGTACGGATGCATTGTATACTCAGTCATTCCCTGTTACATCATCAGTCACCTTCACTGAAATCTTTATCAACACAGGACCACCCAAAACCAGGTGCTTTCTCAAGTGTTAAGAATGTCTAATTAGACAGATTTAAGAAGTCCAGCATTAAATGTTTGACTAATTCTGACCTGTACTTGGACTCCCTTTTCTGATCATGTATTTCTCAGGTTTCAAATCAACTTCACAGAGTATGACTGTAACAGGAATGATGTGTGTTGGCCAGAGCTTGTCTTTCCCATCACCAGATATTACACAGGTGTGAATTTAAAGACTTTACACAAGTAGAATAGAAACGACAACAAAAAAGAAAGAGCCTTACATGCATCTCCCCCCTTTCCTTTTCAAGGTGAGCCACATTCCCAATCATTAGCCAAGGGCCTCATCTTATTGTTCTTCTTCGTTGCTGCCTCAGTTCTTGGGACTCCATGGAGACAAATTCGACAGGCATGGACCAGTGCATCACTGTAAATGAATAACCCAGAGTCCTTTAGAAAGTGGACAAAAATAAACTGACGGATAAATGGCCTAATAGGGAGTGTACCTTCTGGTATATGTTTTATTTTGACCATTGATCTTGGTAAATATGAGTAACGCCATGATATAGAAACAAAACATATTTGAATGAAATTATTAAATGTCCCTGTAATGTCCTAACATTTTCCCACTGGGGGCAAGATTATTTATAAAAAATATGTATTTTTAAAGGTTTATAAGAATGTAATTTTTTTTGGCCAACCGCTTTGTAAAAATAGATGAATAAAACTTTTTGTTGAGCAATTTTATGACCATTTCCCCCTCGTTATTTATTCATTGTGTCGTGTGCGCAGAATCCGGGAAGCGGTGATTATTGGCCAAAGACGCAATTCGCAGTCATGCAACTCGAGTGAATGAACACTGAGAAGTGACGTGGAGAGTTATCCACAGCGCAAGTCGACATCTGCCTGAACTTGACATCAATATATGTTTATAACTCGGGCTAAAATAAGTGCATACAATGAAACCCTGCTGTTTTTGTTAGCACTCGGCCACCGGATGGTTATCTGAATTGAGCCCTTTTGGAATAAGCCATTTTTTCTCTCTTCTAAACTGGAACCAGTATCTGCGCTCACCGGCTATTAACGTTAGCTAGCAGTGTTCTTCTGTTTACAGCTGACTAAGGTTAATGTCTACGTCGATCAACCGTACTAACGTTGAATAGAACAACGGGATGATCGCAGAAGTAAAGAAAACAGTGAAAGAGGGATTATGACTGCGAAAGGTTTGCATTCAGTAGACTGGAGCCAACCTAGCTAGCTAACTCGCGTTTGACAGCAAACCTGTTCAGTTTAAGAGAAGACTGGACCCACGATCAAGATGGGTTCATTATTCCGAAGTGAGGATATGTGTTTGGCCCAGCTGTTTTTACAAGCTGGCTCCGCATACGACTGCATCAGTGAACTCGGAGAAATGGGCCTCGTCGAGTTCAGAGACGTAAGTTGCTACCGAACATACACAGTCGGTTTAGCAGTTAGCGACGCCACGCACAAACTTTAAAAGTTGCAGTCTTTACTCTAATGGTGAAAGTTAGTAACGATATCACCTTAGGGTTGTCAACACTTAGAGATGTTCACCAGCAACAATACGCACAGGAGTTTCAAGCCAGAAAGACTTGTAAACCACTTCTCTTTTGTCTCCGTTTTAACTCGTCGCTTCTGTAATCGAACACGTTTAAGAGTTTCTGATACTCGACCTCGTAAACTTGGTTGTGTGTGTGTGTGTGGTTTTATTGTGATGACGAAAATCGTTATTGTGTGTTTAATTAAATTGCTCTCCTTGCTTTAGCTCAACCCTAGTGTCAACTCGTTCCAGCGGAAGTTCGTCAATGAAATCAAAAGATGCGAAGAAATGGAGAGAATCCTTGGTAATGATACATAATAACCCAAATTACTGGGCTCTCAGATACTCAAATAGTTTTTTTCTTATGGACCACATATTTTCTTATCTCTTAAATGTTGTGGTTAAGGCATAGAGAGGAGATAATTCGTGGCCATAGGCAGGAGATTGACTTCGACCTCAAGACAAGTTGAATGAGTCTAGTCCCAAAGCAGAGATAAATGAAGTTATATCTAAATTTAGAATGGAATCAAGTGAATCGTGTCATACAGTCGACAAAATTTATCTGATTGATCTACGTTTATTTAAATCTGCCAGATACACTACTGGAAATGCACACTGACAAAACTCAAACGGACACTTCTTAAATTGTCCTTGTTTATTCCTTCACTAATGTATTCTGGAATCTGTCTACTACAGGATGTCATGGGGGGGATTAACTTTGTTCTAACTTCTTAGATTTCCACTTTGCTTTTCATAGGATATCTTTTGAGAGAAATTAAAAAAGCAGAGATTCCACTGCCAGAGGGAGATGTGAACCCAGTTGCTCCTTCACCCAAGCATGTCATGGGTATAATGGTAAACTAACTGCATTTGTTTTATTCATCTTTGTTCTTAACTGCATGTCCATTATATCAATGCTTTTTCAACAAGGATATGTTTTATACTTTAGTGGATGGGATTATATTTGGTTATGAAATATCAATTCATCTCTTACTCTGTTTCAGTGTCCATTTTATTAAGTGTTGGAAACAATAATTTTGATAAGATTACACTAACACCGGGATTTGCACTGGAATAGTAATTTTCACTTTTGTAGGGGTAGCCAGAGTAATAAAGCCAGGTGATTGATGTTGGGTATTTACATCTCTCTTGCTTTAGCAGGGCTTCTAAATGGTAAATGGACATGTTCTTATGTAGCGCTTTTCAAGTCTAACAACTACTCAAAGTGCTTTCCAACAAATGCCTCACTAGGGCTCAATGAATTAATTTGAAATCCTAATTTAGCTTGTAATTCAAGTGACACTTTTTTTTTGTCCTTAAAATTGTTAACCCCTCCTCCAAAAAACATCCATGATATTGATAAGCAAATGTTGGTAAAGCAGTGCGTTAAAAGCTGCAGTATTTCATGTGTCTGTATGCAGGAGCAGCTGCAGAGGCTGGAAGTAGAGCTAAGTGAGGTCACCAGGAATAAAGAGAAGTTGCAGAAAAATTTGCTGGAGCTGACCGAATACACACACATGCTGCGCATCACACGGAACTTTATACAGCGAAGTACTGAGGTCAGTGCAGGATCTTAACGCCATTGAAGCATTCTTTATGTAACTGTTTTGCTGGCTTGGTGAAGCAAATACATATTTTAGGATTACATTCTTTTTTCCATTTTAAAGGTGTAAATTCAGCCACCTTCAACCCTGTGTTATTTCTTATAGCGTGAGCCTCTACAGGTACAGTATGAGGAGTTTCCCTTCTTGGAGAAAGACACCATGATGGATTACAACAGCATGCAGAGGCTTGGAGCAAAGCTTGGGTGTGACATTATAATGAAGCTATATCAATATTAATAAAATATGTTATGTTATTGCTGGTGGTGAACTTATTGTTGGCCTTATTTCTTAATATTTCTCCCACTGTTCTTTCTCAGTTTTATATCAGGGTTGATACAAAGGACCAAGATTGAGGCTTTTGAACGGATGCTTTGGAGAGTATGTAAAGGCTATACCATCCTCAGCTACTCAGAGGTTGAAGAGTATCTCGACGACCCTGATACAGTAGGTTCCTTGTCGCTAGCATTTTCTCACTCATTCTAAGAAATTCTTTTATGTGACTTCTCTGTAATATGTTTTGGAATCAAAATATCAACTATGTAGCATTTTAACAACTGCATTAATTGCATAATAACCAAATCAGCACAGTATTTTTAATAAAGTAGGGTGGGATTCATGTCTGAATATGTTGCCCACAACACACTGAACCCACGAATCAGTTTGTTTGGTTTGCTTCAGTCGTGGACATGAACTTCGATGGAGCTTGGGGGATTTTGGTTCAGTATAAAAAAATTAAAGTATGTTGTAAATTGGTCCAAAATAACATTTAGATTTAGGCCTTGCTGGTTTTCTTTGACATGTTTACCTTTTGGAGGGTTTATCAAGTTAAATTTAAAGTTTCACTTTATTATCATTTCATAAAAAGAACCTTGTACTTACCTTCAGAAGCAATGCAATGTATATGCCTTGGCTCTCTCAGGCCTTAAAACTATAAAGAAATAATAAATGATAACTAAAACAATAAGCTAGAATTAAGAAATACTACAAAATAATAAGTCACTCAAGTTATGTAAGGCACCTACTATTCATTATTCAGACCGCCTGAAGGTAAAACCTTATTTATTTATTGTCTGCTATGAGATGACAGTTGGATTCAAAGGCATTCCCTAACTCTAACTTTGTGTCAGGTTTTCAGTATTGGTAAAGGAAAATCACAATGTATGCTTGTGAATAAGTATGATGTATAAGTAATACTTAAGAGATTGGAAGGCATCCCAATGATATGTAAGGGGTGGCATAGCTCAGTGGGTAGAGCGGTCGTCTGGCTATCAGAAGGTTATACGTTCGAGCCCCGGTCCTGCACGTAGCATGTCAAGATGTCCTTGAGCAAGACACTGAACCCCCTAACTGCTCACTTGATGTACGTCACTCTGGTTAAGAGCGTCTGCTAAATGCCTATAATGTAATGTAATGTATTTCACAAAGGGCATATTCATGAAAATAGGGAAGGCATGGCTCAGTGGGTAGAGTGGTCGCCTGGCAATTGGAAGATTGCAGGTTTGATCCCCGCACCGCATGCAGAGAAGCATGTCGAGGTGTCCTTGAGCAAGACACTGTTCCCCTAACTGTTCTGCCCTGTGATAGACTGGTGACCTATACAGGGTACACCCCGCCTTTCGCCCAACGAGAACGGAGATAGGCTCCAGTTCCCCTGCGACCCGATTTCGGATAAGTGGTTGACGATGGATGTATATACATGAAAATGCTTTACAGGTCCAATTATTTTACTGCCTCATATTTAGACTCAAAAATTTATATACATGTAAAACTTGGCTCTTAAATTTACTCAATGAAAAAAAATTGCAATGTTTGTAGATATTTGAGTAAGGTAACCTCCTAGATAAGATAAAGAAAAGCCAGATAAGAAATTTGGCTGTATTTTGTAATAATTCATGCTAGTACACTTATATGACAGTAAAGAGATAGAACAAGAAACATAAAAAGGAGGGCTCTTCCAGTCCCAGGACTGACTAACTTAGTGATGAATGTAGGAGGCCGCTCGTAAAAAAAGAGTGGCAATCAAATATGCTGACTTACGTGCACAGTCAAAGAGAAACATCCATCTTACAAACTAACAGCTGTTGTATGAGATTTGCCTGATCAAGTCTAAAGTTCATCATTAAAATGTAAAACTCATCAAGAATTTAATTAGTATTGTTGAATATTAACAGTTCTCTGCTAAAGCTAAAAAAAGTCTCATTACATGTTAACAAAATATAATTCTCAGCTCTGCTCATTTCACATTAAACAAGAGGATGACTATGCCTTTCATTGAAATTCTTTTTTTCATGGGGCCAATTATTCTGAAACAAGAAATTATTCTGTGCCTCGAGTGCTCCCAAAATCACTCCAGAATGTAATGAGTTTCAGCTTTGTCACATGACACCTGTTCTTTTCTGTTTACAGGGGGAGCCTACTAAAAGTGTTGTCTTCCTGATATCATATTGGGGAGAGCAAATTGGCCAGAAAGTGAAGAAGATCTGTGACTGGTAATGGAGGTTAAATTACTTAATCCTTAAATTCAATAAATTATAAGAAATTCTAAAAAAGAAAGGAATGTTTTCTGTCTTTTTGATATTGAGTCTTTTTTTTCTGCCAGCTACCACTGTCATCTGTATCCATATCCCAATAGCAATGAGGAGAGAAATGATGTTGTGGACGGACTTTGCACTCGCATTCAGGACCTCAACACGGTATGTTCTGTTTTGAGTGGTTCTTTCTCCTTGCATACTTAATAGGTCACATGGAATATAGTTAACCCTGTTTGCTTTAGATAAACTTGTGTGTTCTTCAACCACTCATTGTTTCCCCATAAGATTTCTCTACATTCATTAGCCAGTTGAAAACCTAGCTGACCAGTTCAGGATGTGAACATTACAGATTTTATGTGTTAGTCTTTTGAAATCAGAGAGCAAAAAAAAAAAAAGGTTTTTTTTGGAAAATTTAGAATTACTTTTTAGGACTTTAACCTCTTTCTCGGGATAAATGGTAGTTGGTCTGGATCGTAAGTGGGGTTTTGCTTGGTAATGTCCGATTAATTCTTTGATGGTTTCATCCCATTGGAAATGAAAAGGGAAATTGCATTAACTTTGTCCAGCACATGATGAACACGAGGCCTCAGCTGAAAGCGAGTGAGCTTACCCCCACCCCATGTTTTCTTTCTCTCCTCCCCTCCTCCACTTAACTGCTGCCTTTTTTAATCTAGCTCTCGCTTTTTCCATTCTCTCTCCGTCTCACTTAAATGCGCCTACTCAAAAATACTTCCAGCTGCCAGTCTATTTTCCCCCCTTTTTGTGCGATGGTTATTCTCAATCTTATCACAAAAACAAATGTTCTTGGTATTATGAATAGATGTAAATATCATATCTCCTGCCTTATGTTCCATATGATACCAGACTAAGGTGGTGTGTTGATCCTTGATGTACCTAGGTGCTCCACAGAACAGAGGACTACCTGAGACAGGTCCTGAACAAGGCCTCTGAGTCTGTTTACACCTGGGTCATCCAGGTCAAGAAGATGAAGGCCATCTACTACATCCTCAATTTGTGTAGTTTTGATGTCACAAACAAATGTCTGATTGCCGAGGTGTGGTGCCCTGTCAATGACCTTCCCACCCTGCGGAGGGCACTAGAAGAAGGCTCGGTAAGAACATCTGTCAGCACTTGTCCATTACCAAAAAATTTTATTTTCCTGCTCAGATATTGGATCTAGTTTTTAACCTTTACAGTGACCTATGTTATGATGTGGAGTGTTGTTTAAAGGAAGCACTTGACATTGATCATATGATGTCCTATTTATGTTGTTAGCTTACACAGAAAGCAAGTCCTCAAATATTCAGTCACTCAATTATTTACCAAGACTTCTGATCATTCAGTTATTCACTGTTTTTCACTGATGAGGCCACTTTTCATTCAGTATGCAGTCTAAAAAGGACAGGGTTTGCATTTTTGGTCTAAGAAAAAGAAAGATAAACTAAACACAGAATGCTGAATAAACCTCTTGAAGAATCGGAAAGTTTTGGCTTCAAGTGGTCTTTGTCACATGCATGTCATAAAAACATCATGTTGATTTCTATTGTGTTGCAGTTTAACAGGCTGTAACAAAAAAAGCCACTGGATCTGGTCATGTGGCTAATAAACAGTCTAACCTAATCTAAATATCAACACTGCTTAATGTACCACTGTGAGAACAGTAATCTGTTTGGTGAATCTTGTTTTTCTCTTTTTAAATGTCTATCATTTGCAACCCAAATAACTTGAGGCTGTTAAATTATTCTCAGTTATATGCCAGGCTTAGTCAAAAGGCTAATTTTCATCTGTAGTCCCTGAGGAGATGTTACAATACGCTCCCTAAAAGTAAAACCAATAGAAAACAAGAAGAAAGTAAATGGTCTATTTTTTTTTGCGTTTTTCTAGTCTAGCGACCACTCAAAGCCCTTTACATCATATGCCTCACATTGACCGAACATGGGTGGTTTAAAGTCAGATGCCCTTTTACTGAAACCCCATGCCACTGAGCCACTGTATCCCCATAACACTAAATAAATAAATGAAATAAATAAATGAACTCCTTTATCAGCCCCACAAGGGGAAATTTGAATTTCTCTGCATTTTAACCTATCCTATTGTATAGGAGCAGTGAGCTGCCAACATATGGCGCTTGGTGAACAGTTTGGGTAAAGTGTCTTGCTCAAGGACACCTCGGCATGTTATATGCAGGACTGGGGATTGATCCTGTAACCTTCCGAGTGTCAGACAACCACTCTACCCACTGAGCTATGCCGCATATTGACCAAAAAAGGCATACAAATTCAAAAACGCTAGTCTATGCTTTTCACTCACACAATGATGCAGCACTTTGCACTGTTGCTTCACAGCAAGAAGGTCATAGTATGAATCCCATATCGGGTCCTGTCTCTGTGGAGTTTGCTTGCACTCCCAATGGCTGTTTGGGTTTCCTCCAGGTGCTCTGGTTTCGTCCCATCATTAAAAAAAAAAGACATGCCAGGACTGCAGATTTATATTAGCTTGAATTTATAAACTGGTGCGGTGCATCTAATAGTGACATTAATGTAAAAAGCTGCACATAGTATGAGGTATAGTATAAAGTATAAATATGCAATCGGCTCGCAGGACTGCTGCGGACTTATGATCTTGCATGCCTGGTGTGAATAGCTGCATTGCTTTACATGAGAGCTTTTACAGCAACTCAGCTGCAGGCTGGTCATGGATTGTGTCATGCATGACTGATGTGAAATAGGTGTAACAGCAATTGGTAAATATGAAAACATGTTATTAAATAGCATGCAAGCAATAATTCATGACAAAACATGCATAAAAACTCCATATTGCATTAGAGAATTTGAATGTTAATACAGCTAAAATACTGTGACAGCACAGACAAAACAACATGAAATAGTATTGACCAAATATAGATGAAGCATAGAATATAGAATTATAAAGGTCATGAAGCAAGCAATGGAACTAAGCAGACAGTAGGCAAAGAAACATATATTCCGAAGCAAGCAACATTTATGCATGTGTAAATGATTCTCTTGATGCATTGAGTCAGTGTTATCCAGCTCTCTTTCCATTTTAAAATAAATGCTTGTAGACATTTTGTCAAGATGGCAGTTAATTAGTATTAGAAAAACATTTTGCAACATCTTTTCAGAGAAAAAGTGGAGCAACGGTTCCTTCTTTTGTCAACCGCATCCCGAGTAATGACACTCCCCCAACACTAGTGAGGACCAACAAGTTCACTTCTGGCTTCCAAAATATTGTGGAGGCCTATGGAATTGGGAACTACAGGGAGGTTAACCCAGGTAAGGGAAAATAGCTATTTTATTTCTATTAAAGTTTTATTCCCTGCGGGCAAGCCATTTGGGATTGTGTGAGAGGTCAGTATTAATACCGGACTTAGAATTAACTCTTCCACTATTGCTTGAATGGTATCAACAATCTGGTCACTTTTTTCTCACAAATTTGTGGCACAAATATTTGACTTGTCATCCAAGCATTCATGCAATAATCCGGCATATATGAGTCCATTTAATATAAACCCTTCCCGGTCTATTGTCGTGTTGTGAAAATTTTACAGGATTGATGGTGGGGGCCAACATGTTGAGTGAGTG
>OMLC01095114.1:10577-24090 GCA_900302585.1 Regalecus glesne | reverse complement strand
CATATATAGTATACAGTAGTTGCATCCAAAATGAACTAATCAAGTCACCTATAAATAAATATATACAAACACTCTTGAGTTAAACCCCAACTTATTAAAAGGGCACTTGTCAAATGCCAGACTTATGCATACCCAATTGCATAAAAACACCATTCAAGGAAATGCGTGTAATATTCTATTCAAAAAGGTCCAAAGAGTTTGTGAAGGGATTAAAGCTGTACCGTTGCTATATATGAAGTCTGGTTTTAGGTAAATATTCTCAGTCTATTTCTTTTCCAGGGCTATGTGGCACCGCACAGAATGGGGTAGGCCAGGAGACATGAAGTAAACCCCACCCCCTAAAAATACAATTTGTCTAAATAGAAAATTATCAAAAACACCTGTTTTGAGAGGATTTCAGTCTTTATAGGTGGTTGTAGTATTAAAGTGTTTTGATAAAGTCTACTGAGAATGTATTTGCTCTTGGGAGTTACAGTTTTTCTGTTAGGCCATCCCATGGGTTACCGTGCAATCTTCTTTTATCCACAAACAAAGGTTTGACTTCCCTTAAAAGAATGAAAGCAATTCATTATTTAGAGATTACAGTCCAGTTAGGATTTTTAAAGCTTTGATAACTGGGCCACCAGATCGAATTTTGAATTATGAACTCTGGCTTGATGCAAAATATGTCATCCAATACAATTTTCCATCACCTAAAACAAGATAAATACTGGCGAGTAAGATTGATTGCAATGGGGAAAATACAAGCGTTCTACATACATTTTTCCAAACAGTGAGTCCACAAAATGCAGATTTGTGTGCAAGTTATATAGCTTTTTATCAGAAAAGTGCACGCTCATAGGCCTTTATGATGTCTGAGATGCATTCGAACATCACGGTCGGATACATGTCATTCCTCATGCAACGGAAGAAAGAACCTTTGGTTTCCTCCTTAGCACCTTAGCACAAGTCATTTGATCCAAGCTGTCACCAACTTTAACATTTGAGTCATTTCAATGCAAATGATGTTCAGTACTAAGAAAAGGCAGCATCAAGTTAAAGCTTGTTCCCTGCAATTAAACAGTGGGAGGAATGGTCCATTTCCTCCCACTGTTATGGCAGCTGTGTGAAGCAATGGCTTTTATTGGTGTGTCCAGGATATTAGTCCTTTAGTAGAAACGTTTTAACACATTCCAAGGTTCTTTTCATAAAGGATCTGGTTAAATCCTGTCACTCCATCACTCTTCAGGTCTGGATGCACATCAGCATATTGGAGTGGAGATCGCCGATAGTGAAGCTTTATAGAGCCCTAGGAGAGTTTAAAAAGTTAGCTGACGTAACAAATAAGCTGTGGAAAAGACTATGTTTCATAAAGGAAATGTATGTTATGCGAGTGTTTCCTCCTCACCCTAGGTTGAGCCCTAATGGATGCTAGCCCCTGCTTGTACTGGTTGGTTTCCACCTTGTACTCCCCTCTCTTAGAGGGCAAGCTGAGGAAGGCCATGACTGCCAACATCTTCTGGAAGCCAGTGGCTGACATAACCACACTGATGGATGGGGCTGCAGCTAGAGCCAAACCCATGGGCCATCCTCTCACGGTGACGGGGTCCTGGATGGTGGAAAGCTGTACTGCGCCCCTGTCCCTGAGGAGGGAGCTTAATACTGGCACAGTCTCCTCCAAGAAGTTGACCGCATCGTCCAATTCTATATCAGCTAAGGCATCCATTAGTGCCTGCCAATGATGAACAAAAATGTAGCCTTTCTAAATCATACAGGATGACGGCAATGTCCTGATTAAGCACCACGTTTCTAACCTTCATCACAATTTCCAGCCATTTTAAATCATTGGAGTTATCAAAACAGGTCTTCAAATGAATAATCCAAATAAAATCTGATAAGAAAATTGATGATCTGAGACTGTAGTTTTTTTGGGCTTTCTGTCACTCACCCTCCATCTCCTCCAGGTATTCTGGATGACGGTGGCTGCCTTATGCCATTGCTGGACCTTCCTTCTGACATGCCATGACCGTACCACTGTAGGGAGCAGAATATACATCAAAACCATCAACCTTTCATTGCTTCAACTCAGGAAATTACACACTATCCCTGCAATCTCTGCCAACACATTCAAACAGTGTACAGAACATTTGAATCTATGGAGGGAGAGTTGAGTCAATTTTATTTGTGCAGCCCCCTACCACAAATTACAGATTTGCCTCAGCAGGCTTTACAACAGCATAACATCCTGTCCTTAGACTCTCACATCAGATAATTAACAAGTCCCTTCAAAAACTTTAACAGGGAGAAAAAATAGGAAGAACGCTCAGGTAGACCAACAGAGGAAGGGTCCGTCTCCCAGGATGGTCAGATGTGCAATGGATGCTGCGTATACAGAATAAAATACAATTTACAGAATACAACACAGAGAGGAGGGGTGGCATGGCTCAGTAAGTAGAGCTGCCGACTGCCAATCAAAAGGTTGCAGGTTCGATCCCAGCATCTGCAGATACGCGTGTCGAGGTGTCCTGGATAAAGACAATGTTCCCCTAATTGCTCTGGCCTGTAATAGACCGGCGACCGTTTCAGTTCTCATTTCACCCAATGAGAACTCAGATAGGCTCCAGTTCCCCCGTGACTCAACTTTGGATAAGCGGTTAACAATTGATGGAAGGAACTCAGGGAGGATGACGTAATAATAATGGAATTACAAGCTATATGAAAAATATAAAAAACTTTAAAGGGACCATAGCAGCTCAGGGCAGAACACACACACCAAGGAACACTTAACCAGGCATCACAGGCCCAACCCACCACAGTGCGCCAAGAAGGACACCTGGCCCGAGCCTCTTGGGCTTCTCCCAGGTCACTTACACAGACATCATTCAGTGAGAGAAAAGACATGAGAGAAGAGAACAGTTTGCATTAGTCAATAAAATATGCCCCACAATCTATAATCTCCGAATAGTGCTTGGCAAATTAATTGAGACAGAAACCCATCTAAGATGCAGCAAAGGTTGTGAATTTTAAAGGGAACTAATTGTAGGCCAAGGCCAAAAATGAGTCTAAAGTTTAGATTTAAAGGACTCAACAGATGGATTGTTAGATCTGATTGACAGGTTATTCCGGAAGAATGGGGCTCGATAGGAAAAGGTCCTGCTACCAGTTAAGGTCTTTTTAACTCTGGGCACACAGCGGATTCCTGTATTTTGAGAGCAGAAAGTTCAAGATGGAACATACAGTTTAAAGAGATGAGACAGATGTGATGAGGCAAGGCCATTTAGGGTTTTGTAAGTAAGCAGATGTACCTTTAAGTCAGATCTAATGTTGATAGGAAGCCGATGAAGGGAGACAAAAATTGGTCTAATATAGCCAAAATTTCTAGTTTTAGTTAGGATTCTGGCAACAGCATTTTGAATCATCTGAAGATGTTTGGGACTACCATGTGGAAGAACAGAAATTGACAACAGAACATTACAGTAATTAAGCATGAATGTAACAAATGCACGTATTGGAGTCTCTGCACTAACTATAGACAGGTAAGACGGAATTTTAGCGGTTACATGAGAGAGAAAAAAAGCAGTCTTGGTGAAGTCAAGAAGTATTTTCTCAAATGAGCAGCTTAAAGAGAACATCTTGCAGTAACAGATGATCAGATGAGGTGTGATCATCTGGGATAAGTATTGTTGTCTCTGAGGGGATGGTAACAGTCAAATGACCAGTCAGTCAGGGAACAGTAAGTAGACCAACATTTGGAGCAAGGCTATTTAACTGTAGCGTTTACACTGACCTGCTTGGATCTTGGTAGCAGCCTGTCTCCAGACTAGACGTTTATGGACTTGGTATCTGCGCCAGCAGCACTGAATGGAGAACGCCTTCTGGGACAAGATCTTTTTCCTCTGATCCTCCAGGAGCTCCAGCTATGGGATCAGATGATCATAGGATCAAATACTCTCAATTTCCCAATACACCAAACTTTCCATATACTCCAGTTTAGCAGCAGTCAAAAATAATGACAACTAAATAACGACTGAAAATCCAAACAGAAAAGCTTGGCACTTCTTCAACCAACAACATAAACACTTGGCTAACCTGGCTCTTGTGGGTTTTTTAAATGCCAAAATTAAAAAGACATGCATGCTAGGGTTAATGATTTCTCCTGTGCCCCTGACCAAGGCAAGAAGAAAAATAACTGGAGTTGGTCTCCGGGCATTGAAGCAGCTCACTGCAATAGGATGGGTTAAATGCAGAGAATGAATTCCGTTGTATGTACAATGACAAATAAATGAAGTTTCTTCTCGTTCTTGAGAGTGCGAGACTGTTGGTGAGCTATTTTGTTTCGGTCATTGCTATTCAGCAATCCCTGTTGATTTTTACAGGTCATTATTCCCTCAGGAAAGCAGAGATCTCACACATAGCACCTTTTAAATCAAAAGTTACAATGAGCAGAAGTAGAGGTTAATTGTACTATATGTTCCTTTAAAAAAACAGCTACATCATCTTGTTGAAAAGGTATGTATAAATGACTTACCATTGAGTGGGTGAGAAATACTTTAGTCCGTCCACGGTGCACTAATGACTTGTGTGCATCAAAGTCAAATGGGTGTGAGGGGTCAAGAGTCTGACATTGCAGCACCACCCTTAGAATATTATCTGCTGCTGGTCGAAGAACGTCCTTCCCATCACCCTCCAAATCTGCTTCAGATGAACAATCAGGGATTAGATCTGGCTGAAACAATCATTTTGAGCACTTCAGACTAAGGATGAGTATCATTAAATTCTAATGGCTACAACTCCTCTTACACATATACAGCTTATCCATCTAGTAGTTCAACAGTATTCCCATCACTTGTTTTTGTTGTTTTATTTTGAAGACATTGTTCTGATCCTCAAACCCCAGTCTTTTATCAATCCCCCACCCCAACGGCCAAACAAAGGGTGACCACGTCTTTGCGGTTTTAGTTACAAACTCTGGAATATTCTTCCTTAATTAGAATTGAGGAATCTCTCAACTGTTTTTAGCCTCTTCTAAAAAAACCTTCTTATTAAGCATGCCTTTTAAAGACCAGTAGTGGTTGGTTTTAAGCTTGGTCCGTTTCCTCCTGTCATGTTTAATTTTAATTTCATTTCAATGATCTTTTACTCTTGTTTTTCATGATTGTATTGTAAAGCACTTAACTAAACATTTACTTACTTTACTTACTTGTTTTTTCATGTCTGCACAGATCATTACTTTTAATCCCTAACCCATGTTTGCATAATCTAGTCAACTCACTATTGAGGCTTCTTTTCTGGATTGGGAACAGCGAAAATGCATCATAGATACATTTCTTAGTGCAAATTAGAAACAGAGTTTGTGCGATAAAAAGGTGTAAGATAATGTTTTTGTAGCCAAAATAATTGGGCAAATTATTTTCTTAATTTCTCCAATACCAACAGCGGAACCATTAATGTTGGAGCTTATTAATACGACAGTCTTTAATGATTTAGCACTGATCCTCATCAAATAGAGCGTTTCACCCATCCCTACTTAAGACATCATTTTAAGATAGACAACAGGGCCATTTGCTAGTCAAGGCCTGTAGCCAGTACACATTTCACAGCTGGAAAGGATTCTGTAACTCCATAAATATTTGGCAGTCAATGTTAACTGGTTAGTAAGCACACAGACAATCAGGGATATCACCGCTAGCACTGAACATCAATACATTGATGAGCATGTAGGTCAATATTTGTATTGTCTGTCTTAGCTGCTACACCCCCACCAGTATTGAAACAAAACCTTGATAACATGCAAGTGTAAATTGCGGACTTAGAGTATGCAACATTTGACAGTGTGACAGTGTCTTGTGTGAAGGCACTTATAAATACACTTCAGAAACAGTCCGACAGCAGATCATGACAAACATCAAAGCACAAGCAGTCGGGTATGAGTAAGAGAATACAACAGGTGTCATTGAGCAACATGCAAAGCAGGTTGTCATGGTAAAAAATGCATGCATTTACCTTAAAAGGTCTAAAGAAGTTGCTAATTTTGTTAGAATTGTCCATTTTTATGCACCAAACTGAAAAGTCCCAAAGAGAAGAAAGAGATTGAGGATACAACTTATTAAAAGAGCCAGTGGAGGAAAATAAGACACCAACAGACCTGAAGAGGAAATAAAATAAAATGTTGTAGACTTAGAAGGTATTCAAGTTGACGGACGATAAAACAAGCAATAATGGATATAATACATACCAATACTTTGAGCCTCTAAGTTGAAGACTGAGGACTGAGAAATCAGTCCATAGCGTTCTTGGAAGCTTTTGAAAGGAATTCTACACAGATGGATAGAAAAAAAACAACCACTGAACCAAACCTAATAAAATTAAATTAAAAAAATCCAGTGAAATAAAGATATAGATATGTTACCTTATTGGAAATCCTGCTGCACTGATATGTATGGTCTCCACAATCCCACAGGCCTCCAACTGTATGATAACCTGAAGACAGGTCATCACAAAGATTTGTTTTTCTATTAAGCAAATAGAGACATTTGATCATCCATCTATTATGTAGTCAAACTCTACTAAAATAATGACCATTTCCGGTTACAAAGCAAAAGTATTTACTTCTTCCTTTTTGAAGGTGAGGGGTTTGGAATCGGGGTTAGGTTTGATGCAGCGAATATAATGAGGAGTTGTGGTATGAAGGATCTTCATCAGGCGCTCCAGAGAATTCTGCAGTTTGACATGAATATAAAAAGTGCATAAGAAGCACATGTTGCAATATGACCAAATGTTTCAGCAAGAACTTAATATGACCCTAAGAGAAGATTGTAACCTTGGTAAAAAATAATGTTACTAACTTACCTTGAAATTGGAGACAACAGTGACTCCCTTGGCAAATCCCTTGTTCGTAGGGTTCTCTGTCACTTTGTCAGCGAAGATCTGGTGAAGCATAGGGTTGTCAGACTTCTGAAGCAGGTTGATGAGCTCTGGTGGCACTGGGTCCTATGGGCAGGATGTTCGATAGAAGATGACACGAGTCAGTGATTAGATGGACATATCAAATTTTACTTGAACATTACATTACTCATTACATCTCTAATTCAATTCTTGTCATATAGTTAAAGTCAGTCTGTATTGAGTGCATACCTTATTTTTCTCCATCATTCCCTCAATCCGGTAGGTGACTTTACCAGCATAGTGGGCCACAGTAAAATGTGGTTCTTTGCTGAATTTATCCCAGCTCATGTTCACTTTGTCACATAGCTCCTTCTCCAGGCGAACCATGAACTTCTTGGCATCAGAGGCTCGGTTAAGACGGCATTCCTGAAAGTGGAGGTAAGAAGATGCACAGAAGCAATTTAATACTGATAAATATTTATTCTGGATGAATGAAAAATTGTATTAAAAAACCCAACAGACCTCATTAAAGAGAGTAAAGATACTGGTAGGGCTGCCCTCTATTAAATCCAGACAGCTCTGGTTGTCCTGGTATTTGACAAAGGACCACTCCAACCCCTCTGTCACATATTCTTCCTGAGAGAGGTAGACATACAACAACAAAATGTTACTCATGGCTTTAGATAGGGGATTTTAGTCTTGGGTAAAACTTCCTGATACAAATACTCAATTTTAGTCTGGTATTGGCCCAACATCCAATTCCAGAATCGGTGCATCCTTAATTTAAAGCTATGCTTGAAATATACATCAAACTTCTGATTAAGGATGATTCTTCTCACATCCTTAATTAAGCTATACACTATGCAGGGGATGTAAAGGCCGAAAAAAGCCTCTCTCTTACTGTCATCAATGCCGGACTTAAGAATACAGGCGAACTGCCACCTAAGAATCTTAGGCTTAGCTGAGGTCTGTTAGGAAAAACTACCTGCTGAGCTCTGAGATAGTGGGCAATAAAGTGCTGCTGGAGTTTCTCATTTGCATAGTTGATGCACAGCTGTTCCAGGCTATTGACGAGAAAACACTCGAACCCATAAACGTCCAGAATACCTGCAGGTCACAGAGAGGAGAGTTTGAGTAAGAGACTTGTATAAACAATAGATATGTATCTTATTTATCCAGCACCGGCAAAAACTGATGGTTTCATTTTACCTATGAAATTGATCCAAGTGGAGTTGTCTGCACAAATGCTGTTGTTGATGAACGTGAGCAGCCATTCAAACAATCTGTATAAATAAAGAAAAGGTCTTCATTACTTCAAGTAGCCAGTAGTTAAGAGTGGCCAAGGAACACATCGCTTAAACTTTGCTGTGCACAAAAAATATCATCAGTGGTATGACGAAAAGGTAGCTTGAAACAAGAAACTTGGCTCCAGCATGACCAAAAGCTCCTGCGTGAGTGGGAACTTTTAAACAGAAAATCTGACTTATATCCAGGTTATGTCTGGTGGGTATACCCTTATTCTTACTCACTGGGAATAGATGACCTTAGCCAGGCAGTCTCTCCTCACGCTACACTCAGACTGGGAGCAGGGCTTGACAACACTGTGCTTCCCTGCCTTCAGCATCCTCACTCTCAGACACGTCTGGAGCTCCTCCACAGGCACACACAGCAGCCTAGCAGCAGTCTGTAAGAACTCTACCAAGGGCAAGAACAGTATTCTGTCAGGAGCAATTTCTTGTGTTTGTTGCCAACTGAAATAGTGTAATTGATCATTTACAGAGTAACTAAACCCGAGACCATTTTGGCAAGTTTGCTAAACGTGTACAGGTTAAAAACCATGTCAAGATTAAAAACAAGGTAGACTGGAGCTGGTATGTTCTGATGTTAGCATTGCAGGATAAACATTGATTTTGTTGTGTCACCAGACCTATCAAACTTGCTGTACAAACTTGCACCAGCCTAAAACCTTGACGAGACTTTCATTAAAACACTCGGTTCAATTTGGAATAAAAAGTCTGTTCAGTTTGTCCAGCATAAATTTGGAGGCTTAAGAGTTCCTCCCTGTTGCATGTGATCAGTAAATGGGTGCTTGAGACGAAACATATAGAAATAGAAAAATTATGAGAGCGTAAAACCGAGAATAGTCTGCTGCGCCATCTCGACACATCTCTTTTACTTCAAAATATTGTAAAATGGAATCATGAAGACATAGAATTACTTGAATTAAAATTAACAGATAAAGATAAAATCACATCCTTTGTGTAGCTCTCCAATATCAGACCTCTGTGGTAGAATAAGGTATTTAGATTAGACGTAAAAGAAAAAAAAGAGATAAGCATTTCAAGCATTTAATGAAGAATGACATGAATTATTTACTAGTCTAAAATAAAATATGATCCTATTATTAGCACAATACCTTTGGATTGTTCCTCCAAATCACAAGGCTGTGATTCATCCATGGAGGGGGAGAACTTTACATTTCCCAGTTGTAAAATTCCTGCTAATATCTGCAATATGTTACAACAGAGGAATTCATATGGGATACTTGGGAAAGAAAATAAGCAAAAATATAAAAGAGCTTACTGGAATATTCCCTGTAAATATGATTTGTTAAATAATCCTTACCCTAAATAGTTCACTTTGCCTCTCTGTATTGATACCCAGGTTAACCATTGCCTCTAGTGTCTCCTGAAAACAATCTTCTGCAAATGATTAAAAACAATTACCAGAAACATTCAAACAAAAAGTCAGCTCTAGAAAATAACAAAATCTGACTCCAAGAAATCTCAATGCATTGCAGAAAAAACGACTAACCCTCCACGTTTTTTTCAGCATTTGGAAGCCAAATAAAACTTTGGCCTAATGGCATCTTCCAGTCCTTTCTCTGCTCCTCTGTGGCCCCTTTCATCATCTGGGAACACAATAAGCTTTCAGCCTCTATGGACTGCATAACTATACATTTTCAATCCTATAACCTCAGGCCATTAATATCATATGTAACCAGTGCTCACCTACAGAACCAGCTCCTCCACAACACACAACCATCCTTGAACATGTAAATATTAATAATGGAGAGCGTAGCAATACATACAAGATAATGAATGGGTTTATACACACCTGGTAAAATATGTGGAAGTTTCTCTCATTAGGTGGTTGGCGAGCCACCCTGGTCTTCTCCAGCAGATAGGTTTGCACCGATGCCCCCACCAACAACCGAGACCTTTGTGACAAGGATGTGTCGAGAGGAGCATAGATCATTCTACCCTCTCTGTGTCTTATCTATCCAATAATACATTGATGAAGCAATTGTATAATAACTGCAACAGGCTCAGTTAAATACCTGTTTAACTGGAGTTGGATGTACTTTCCAAATCGACTGCTGTTGTTATTTCGCAGTGTACAGGCGTTGCCTAAAATAGAGGTGCAGGTTAAAAGTCATACTGAGGGCGTAATCAATAGTAAAAATGTTCATGTTAAGTTGAAATTAATGATAAGCTAGCTTACCAAAGGCTTCCATGACAGGATTAGAGTCCAGCACCCTCCTCTCAATCCTCTCCACAGTGCCCTGACAATTCATTTTGGAGGAACCTGCCACTATGGCATAGTATTTCATCAGGCAACGGGATGTCCATGTCTACAAAGAAAAATACCTTTTAAAGACAAAGAATTTAAATTCTCTCCGTCAAAAAAAGGGCTAAAGGCTTTCATCACTATCTTTGACAAAGAATCAGTAAAAACCATGTCTACAAATTTTAAGTTTGGAGAACTCTGCTGGAATTGCTAGCTCTGCGACCCGGTTTCACAAAAGCGGTTGACAATGGATGAAGGGATGGATGGATGGATAGATGGATGATGGACATTGATCAATTCAATGTACTCACATGAAAGTTTTCAATTAATTTTATTAATGTCTTACAAGCAACTTGATCAAGAATTCCAATTCACAATAATTCTGTGGCCTTGAGAATCTTTCAGCAAGTATGTTTGTATGGGAGAGGACACATACCCCCCCCAACAAACACACACACACACATACAGAGAACATTGATATATCGCAACTTCTAGATCTTAAATGAGACCAAATTATGTTACACAAATTTGTTTTTGTTTTTTCTTAGCTAGGTTACTACTTTCATGGAATATTAATACTACTGGGAAAAAAAGAAGTACAAAATAGGACCAAATTTTCTATCCAGATGTGCACTTGGGTTTCTAATGGTTGCACTGATTTACCTTTCCTGCACCGCTCTCACCACTGACCACCACAGACTGGTTGACTGGCTCCTGCCGGCCTTGAACATTCCTGTAGGCCTCCTCTGCCACGATGAAAACATGAGGCTTGAACTCCTGTTGACAACCGATGTGTTAAAAATAACATCTTTTACTTCTTTGCAGCAGTAATCCATGCAGTATGTTAGGCACATGTGTCATGCCAGGTTCATGACCATGCAAGGCCAGTGTAAGTGGCAGAGTTGTTAATACCTTGGGCCGAGGAGCGCAGTGATACTCCTTCATCACATCCAACACATAGAGGTCTGGGATGGGCTGGAAGGGGTTGAGGGCCACCAGAGTACAGCCTGCATTGGTGTAGAATATTTTCTTGCTGTACCTGGCCTGCAGGCATTTCAGCACTGCCAACAAAAAGAACAACTAACTCAAATAAAAAGGTGTAAGCAGGGGGAAAAAAATGGACAAGCTCTCCCTATCTATCTATTTTAGATGAAGAACTCAATATGTGGCTGAGCATGGCTTTAGACCTCAGGGCAGGGACTCTGGTCATTCTTAATACCAAGTCCACACTCTGGCAGTCTTTTAATCCCGAATCTTAAAGTCGTGGTTTTCACGCCACATGACTCAACAGTGACAGGGGGGGGGTCCCTACACACCACAAGCTCTATCACCGGAAGGAATCCCCGATGAGTCTATGACACTGGAAATGATGCCATGCCATATGAAGGAAAGTGTTTTTTTCTTCCAACAATGGATGTCCACCAGATGGACAAAAAGCAGATGGTATAGTAGTAATATTATCTCTCAAATTGCATCATGAAAATGCAAGGTTATATTGCTGTGTAAAATACAGTAATATTATAGCGCATTATTTTATATTGTTGCATAAAAATGGTATTGCACCCAAGTATATTTATAATAGATGATACTTTGTGTGTGCGTGTGTATGTGAGAGAGGGAACCAATTTACATGTCAGGATTAGACCCCATGTTGTGGGGGTGGAAAGGGACATAGATGGAGCTTGTGGTGACTAAAGCTGAATGCCCTTCCTGACGCCCCACAGTAGGTTCGAGCCTACTGGCTCTGCCTTGTCAGTGCCTAGAGCGAGCAGTCTGACCATTGAGCTCTCGTGGCCCCGGACAGAGTTTGTATGTGTGTGTATATATGCACAATATGTGTACAGGTATATCATGCAGATGTTGGTGTGTATGTGTGTGAGTATATCACATGACATTACAGGCATTTAGCAGACACTCTTATCCAGAGGGACGTACAACAAGTGCATAGGCTCAAGGTACAAAGGATACTGGAGCAACACTAGAAGCTAGATAACAATCCTAGTGCCATCATAAGACTCCGGGGCAACATCAACTAAGAAACATAAACCTAAAATAAACTAACAAGATTTCATGTGCCTAAACCAAGGACATCAAAATCAAGAAGAGGAATATGGCTAAAACTAGGAGTTAGAGCTAGGACCGGATGGGGAGGAGGAAAGGTACAGGCAGAAGATATGCATGCATATATACATGCATATGCAATTGTAATACTCTGCTAAAACCAATCAATTCAAAGCCTAATATTGATCAAAGTCCCACTAAGCCCCCTTTTTTCATTTCATCTTTGAACTGCTGCTGTGCTCGTCTGTTTGTTTCTGTTAGATTTTGTTATTTATTTGTCCTTTGTTGTTTTTGTCAATTGCCTGTATTTAATCATTGGACATTTTCACAAAAAACTACATAAAGCAAGATCAAGAAAAAAGATCAACAGAATCATGCGTACATTTAATTAAATAGGGTAACATTGTAAAATCATATATTTCCTTTTAAGGACAAGAGGCTACCTCTGACCAGTTTGCTGATGGTAGTAGCAAAAACAAGACTGCATTTTATCACCTGTTCTATTTTCATCCATCCATACATTCATCGTCAACCGCTTATGCGGTGTCGGGTCGCGGAGGTAGCAGATTTCAGCCGGGACCTCCAAGCTTTCCTTTCCCTTGCAACATCCACTAGCTCTGACAGGGGAATCTCAAAGCATTCCCAGGCCAGTGTGGAGATATAATCCCTCCATATGGTCCTCGGTCTACCCCGTGGCCTTCTCCCAGCTGGACGTGCCTGAAAAACCTCTTTTGGGAGGCGATCAGGTGGCATCTTTATTAGATGCCCGAACCACCTCAACTGGCTCCTTTCTATTTGTAGGACCAGCGGCTCTACTCCGAGTCCCTCACGTATGTCTGAACTTCTCACCCTATCTCTAAGGGAGACACCAGACACCCTCCTAAGAAAAACCCATTTCAGCTGCTTGTGTACGTGTTCTATTTTCAGTACACATTAAATAAACTCTTTTTTTCCTCTCTTCTCTTTAACCTTGAAAGTTAAGAGAGATCTTTCATGTGTTACAACAGACACAGAATAC
>OMLC01095114.1:0-10557 GCA_900302585.1 Regalecus glesne | reverse complement strand
GACAATCTTAAAATGATTAATTAAGCAGCAAGAAATACCTCCAGTATTTTCAAACATAGGAAAAAAAACCTAAAATGTAATCTAAAACCAAAAGCGTGATCATCACAGAAATTTCCTTGGCTTCAGGTTTACCACCGGTCCTAATACTTTGGATGATATGAGCAAATGTCACCATCTAATACCCATTATCAGCACAAAGGTCAAAATAGTGACCCGATTCAACCAGATTACAGGGTTCAAACTATTTTAACCTATTGACAGTGATTTATTTTTCTGGTTAAAACATGTGTGACGTACAAAGTCAACACAGTATTTGAATTGTACTGAAAAAAAACTTAAGTACTAAGGAAGTCATAATTTTGTTGATTTTTTTGTTCTCAACTTGAACATTGGAAGAATTGTTTAAGCCTTCAAATACCACCCATCATATAGCTGCTTTTCAGAGGCAGAATTCTCACACCGCTGCCAGAGACTTCTCAATACATTTTATTGGACAAAAGGCTCAAATCAGGATTTCTGTGTAGTTACTTTCATCAATCCGTTTCCCCACTACATCCACACAGTGAGTTGTGATATTAAAAGTTTTGCTTCATCTGGAAATCCATGGTTTAATGCTACAGGACTGCAAAGTTACAGGATGTCCTGCTCTCCAAGTGTGACATGATGCAGATGGATGTGATATATCGTAGCAGCTACAAAAAAAAAAAAAATTCTATATCATACTGAAGTTTGATCCTATTCTACATCTGAATTAACAAAATATACAACTATAAAATATAAATGTAGTGTTAAGTTTCTCAATACTGACGCAATCAGTGAAGTTTAAATCTATGATTCGTAATGATGCCCAGCAACAATTTAATGAGGCCTAGCTAAAACCCACAACAGAGCTCAAATTCATGAAGTACAGCTCCTTCCTGCATGGATTTCTTCCGGGAGCGCTTATCCGGTGCAATGGGTTCCCAATTGCTTGATGCGACATTGAATTTCTTCAGACAGGTCTTGATAGTCCTTTAAAAATGTATTTTGCCTACAGGGAGCTTGCTGACCTTTTTTCAGCTGGGAGCACAAGATCTATTTAGGGAGATATGTGTTGGACCAGTGGATGACATGCCTGTTCATCAGCGTTAGTGCTGCATTATTGTGGCGCTGATGCTAGGCATGTTGGCTTCTTCCAAAACGCTGATGTTGGTGTGTCTGTCATTCCAGCTGATCCACAAAATATTTCATAAGGATCTTTAGTGGTATTGATCCGAGGCTCTTAGGTGTCTGCTGTCAATGGTCCGGCACAACTCAGGCTACAGTTGAGCTCAGAGTTGATGTCAGCTGGGGGGCTTCCAGTGGCGTAGGGGATTAAGGCACCTATATTCGGCGCATCTCTGCGTCACGCAGCTGGGTGTTCGAATCCCAGCCGTGCCGTTTCCAACCACGGCTGGAGGTCCATAGTTAGTGGGGCAGAATTGGCTCAGCCTCACTTGGGGATAAGGGTTAGGTTGGAGGGCATCAAAGAGACAGATCCAGCCTCAGCCAATTTGGGGAATTCGGGTGGGGAAAAAACGAGATAAAGGGGGAAAAAAAAGAAAGAGTTGATATCACCTTTGGAGGAGAGAAGACTGCCAAGGTAGATGAGCTGATAAATGTTCTTGAGAACTTTGCTGTCTACTTTTAGGACTGGGTTGGGTAGATGGCTGGTTGGGTCGAGGCGGATAAAACAACTGGGTCTTCTTTTTGTTTAATGCCAGACTCGGGGCTCTATAGGCCTTGGTAAAGCCATTCAGAATGTCCTGGACATCTTCTGTGGAGCGGAAGTGTGCTACCGTGGCTTTTTTGTGCTGCATACTGAAATTCCATAATATGGATGTTGCAGAATTTGCTCTTGGCCTTGAACCTATTGAAGTTGAAAAGCCTACCATCAGTGCTGCAAAGGATTGGGATGCCCTATGGCAGCTCTTCACTAATGAGGTGGATTATGGCAGCAATAATGGCAATACAGAGAAGGTCAGATGGAGTTACACTGTCTTTGTGAATTCAAAGCATATGACAAGGTAAATGGTCAATGGACTTATTCTTATACAGCACTTTTCTAGTCTAAGGACCACTCAAATCACTTTTCAGTGAATGGCTCATATTTACCGAGCTACGCAGCAGGATATGAACCCGCAACACCTGACTCCATGACATGCACTCTATCCGCTGAGCCAGCATAGCTACCAAGAGAGGAGATGTGGTCAGTATTTTAAGGTGGGTTACCAGGGCCTGGGGCAAGGCTCTGGCAACCCACCCTGGGGCAAGTATTGTGCCACCTAAAATAATAGGTGGCACTGTTATATGGCAATGTTTATTTGCTACGTCGTGTTGAAAAACTGTGTAGAATGTTTGAACATTGGGGGAGCTTCCCAATGTTCAATGGGGGAGGGGTTCATTTTTTAAATTTACTATAACTATTTTTTTCATTTTGACATTTTGAACCCCTAAAAATGTTGCACCCCCATGCTATGCCACTGGGTGTGGTACTTCATAAGGAAGTGGGGAGTGGCAGAGAAGTATCTAAAAGTGGTGCAAGATACGTATGAGGGCAGTGTGTCAGTGGTGAGATGTGCGGCAAGAATGACGGGTAGGTTCAAGATGGAAGTGGAGTCACATCAAGGATCGACTCTGAGCTCGTTTTTGTTTACAAAAGGGATGGACAGGTTGATGGATGAGATCAGGCAGGAGTGTCTGTGGATTACGATGTTGGTGGAGGACATTGTGATCTATAGTGAGAGTAGGGAGCAGGTGGAGTTGAGTCTGGAGAGGTGAATGTATGCACTGGAGAGAAGAGGAGTGAAAGTCAGTAGGCACAAGATGAGAAACATGTGTGAAGGAAAAGGAAGACAGCAGAATGGTGAGGATGCAAGGAGTAGAGGTGAGGAAGGTGGATGAGTTTACATACTTGGTTGGGGTCAACTGTTCAAACTAACAGGGAAAGATTAAAAGAGGTGAAGAAGAGAGTGCAGGCAGTATGGAACAGCCGGAGAAGAGTCTCAGAAATCATTTGTGACGGAAGAGTACCTGTAAGAGTGAAAGGGAGGGTCTTCAAGATGGTAGTAAGACTAGCTATGTTGTCTGGTGTGGAGACAGTAGCAGTGACAGACAGACGGGAGGTGGAGCTGGAGGTGTAGGAGATGGAGATGCTGAGATTTACATTGGAAGTGATGAAGAAGGACAAGATTAGGAACCAGTATATTAGAGTGACAGCTCAGGTTAGATGGTCTGGAGACAAAGCAAGAGAGGCAAGATTGAGAAGGTTTTGACTAGTGTGGAGGAGAGATGCTGGTATACTGGGGGAAGGATGGTGAATATGGAGCTGCCAGGTAAGAGGAGAAGAGGAAGACCAAAGAGGAGGTTTATGATGTGGTGAGGGAGGACATGCAGGTGGCTGGTGTGACAGAGGAAGATGTAGAGGACACGAAGAGATGGTGATGGATGATCCACTGTAGTGGGCCCTATCAAGAGCAGACAAAAGTAGTAATGGTAGTAGTAGTATTCGTAGTAGCAGTATTAGTAGCACTAATAGCAGTTATGTGCATGCTGCAATAAAGAATTTGATGTGCAATTTCAATTGGCGACATTTAGCTGCTCCATTTCCCCGCCACACAGGGCAGTTATCATTTATGTAGACTGTCAGCATTGAAATGCCACTTTGAGTATAATAAAACCTTCATATGATTATTTTCATTGTTCTTAATGCACTTTAATTCATCTTTTTTTACTAGACTAGAAAAGCACTATACAAGAATTTACTATTTGCCATTTACCAATTGTTCGCCATCCACCACTTTCCTTCTGCCTCTTTAACTTCTGCTCTTCAGTTTGCATCAGAACGTTCAAACATGGACCAGCAAACTCTATATAGGAGATTATGAATTCGACTACAGGGAGCACTGCAGTCTAAATATATTGGTGATAGATATAAGCAAAATCCCGAACATATTGGATGAGAATTCACTGTGTATGATCTCAAGCTGTTAGTTTTCCTTTCATCACATTGGTGCTCAAGAATCACAACCTCTCATCTTTTTCCCTTGGGTGTAAATAAGTACCATCAATTAAAGACCATGGCAGGCTTAAAAACAAACAGCTACCTTAGTTATGGGGGGAACCAGATGTGAGTGAAACTGATGTCACTGTCTAAACTTTCCATATATTTTGTCAACAAAAACAAAAAAGGCCAAATGAGTGACATAGCTTTGGTGTGACCCAATTCAAAAGGTATAAAGAGGGATCTATTCTCCTCCTTTCAAAGCAGTCTGGAGAAGCACATATCATCACAGTCATACTCATTACCTGTTGTTGGGGTCACTGGGTTGACTTTGGTAAGGTCATCATAAGTGTGGAGTTGGTCTTCATCTATGAGGAAAGCTTGGATTTCAGCCTGCAGTGAATCATCCAGGGACTGGTGATGAGAATGAACTCCCTTCATCTTTATGAAGAACATAAAACGTCCATCAAACACAGAATGGGAAGAAATCGAATAAGTCCACAATTCAAGTAGCATACAAAATACACTAACCTTGAATACCTATTAGCATTTTGATTCAGTGAATTAAGATACCTTTGCAACTCACAAAGGCTTTCACTAAGCGTAGAATAATCTAATGTGATTAGAGGTAGCAACTAGTGAGATAAGATAAAAAGTGTGTTTCTATATCTGCAGACATTATTCTTACAGTCTAGGAGAGGCAAAACACGATTTGTAGAAATGGCCAATATGCTGCCAACTCCAGACAACAGAAAACTAAAAACCAATAATGATATGATCAAACTGAAAAGCCTGAAGCTGCTTCACGGACAATTAATAAGTAAAGATCGCAAAAGATTTTATTTGGGGGTTATGGGTACATTTGCTGGATCAGAATA
Source organism: Regalecus glesne (assembly GCA_900302585.1). Lineage (NCBI taxonomy): Eukaryota > Metazoa > Chordata > Actinopteri > Lampriformes > Regalecidae > Regalecus > Regalecus glesne. Next base: position 5,658 of record OMLC01095114.1, on the reverse strand, counting down.
AATAATCCAAGACCGAGTTTGGGTCTGCCTGCACAGTCATCCAAGTATCACACAAGGGTTTGTCAAGGAGGTCAGTGTTGAAAACAAAAACAAACAAGCTTGTTCCTTTGGGCGTGTTGCCAGCAGTTCCAAGTCTTATAAATATGAGATTGCTCTAATTGCATTCCTTATTGTCATAAATAGCCAGACTGTGTTTTTCAAGGATACCAACTGATCTCACCATCATGTGTATTTTCCTTCTGCCAAAATCACCAGGAAAAATAAAATTACTCTGATGTGCTGAATTTACAAAACTATTGCACAGATTTGACCCATCAAACGGTAGGGCATGTCATTATTGACCTTGATAGGTACTTCAATAACAAATCATGGCAGAGAATGACAGTGAAGAAAACAGATTTTGGGAAATGTAAGAAGTAAACGACAAGTCATCCTGTGTATTAGTAACTTTAAACTACATTTAGGCGAATTAAACTAGGTGGATGAAGTTCCCATTGTTAGTCTAGTGGCCACTTATGTAGGAAAGTTCATGCAAACTTCTTTGCAAACGCCAACTTCAAAAAACGAGATCGGTATTAATTCATCAAACATGTTTACCGAACAGGTTGACATTTTAACTTGAAGTGGACTTTTCCATGGGGTAACAATAAAGGCCATCGATCATTTTGTTCGTTGATAAAGTATTCGACCAACTCACCTCCATGTCCATATCCTGTGACGCATCGGTTTTCAAAATTCATGGAGTTCTTGCAAAAGTTTGGAACTTCGAAGGTTCTTAACATTAATATAGGCCATAAAACTGTGGCAAAAGAAACGTCTGCTTTTAAAGAATCCCCGTAATTATAGTCTCATTCTGGCGACATGTGACCCATATTTTCCGTTTCTGTCATGTTATTCCATCGGAACCGACACACACGGCTGGATGACACACAGCGGCCACTTCCTGCCTCCTGCCCGCCTCCTGAAGAGGCGGAGGCCACGCCCACTTCGGGAACCACCTGGGAACCTTTTTCCCACTTCGCCGAATCTTAACCATCATTACAACACAAATTAGCTATAAACACAACGTACAATGTACCTTTTCCCAAGCAGTTAAACGACAAGAAAATAGATCAGTAGAAGTACCGCATCAAAGTCAAGTCTATTTTATTACGAATCTGCCTCAGCGGGTTTTACACGAACATAACGTCTTTTCCTTGGATCAGAAAAGGAACAACGGATGTAGCCACCATGCTATTTTTCATCATATGAACACAACACTGAACCCTCAACTGTTCAAGCCCTGAGATGGAACGACGACCCGTTCAGGGTGCCTCCTCACCTTTCTCCCCTTCAGCGCTGAGATAAGCTCCAGCATCTTTAGATCAACAATGAAAGCCCACGACAGTAAAACAAGGCTAAATAGAAACAAGGGGGTCTTTATTAATAGCGTGAAAGGAAGCAACTTTATTTGGTCTTTACAGTCTTACAATGGAATGTAGCCTTTGCATTTAAGCCATCCTACTGTGTGGGAGCAGTTGAGTTAGTTGGGGATTGAACCAGTGGCCCTCTGATTACTAAACGACCCACTCTACCTTCTGAGCCATGATGGACGGATGATTGATGATTGGTAGATTTGATTCACGTTGAACATATTCAAAAAGGAAAAAAAACAGATTGAATTTAAAAAAATGAATCCTACCTCTTCTCCTCCATTGCTCATCAAATTCATTATATCTATTTTATATAGTTTGTAAATAATTATCCCAATCCTATCTATGGATGGATGGATCAAATCTGTGCAATAGTTTTGTAACTTCAGCACATCAGAGTAATCTATCTCCGTTCTCATTGGGTGAAAGAGGGAATACATCCTGTATAGGTCACCAGTCTATCACAGGGCAGGGCAGAGCAACTAGGGGAACAGTGTCTTGCTCAAGGACACCTCGATACGCGTCTCTACAGGGCGGGGGATCGAACCTGCGACCTTCCGATCGCCAGGTGATCGCTCTACCCACTGAGCCATGCTACCCCATATACAACACTAATAATAATAATCATTATTATTATATGTTACAGGATCGATCCCCTGTCCTGTACATAGCATGTCGAGGTGTCCCTGAGCAAGACACTGAACCCCTAACTACTCACTTGACGTATGTCGCTCTGGATAAGAGTGTCTTCTAAATGCCTGTAATTTCCGTCTTGGGAGAGAGATCCCTCCTCTGTGGCTCTCCCTGAGGTTTCTTCCTATTTTTCTCCCTGTTAAAGGGATTTTTAAGGGAGTTATTCCTTATCAGATGTAAGGGTCTCAGGATAGGATTTTGTGTTAAATTGGCAAATTGTCCATTTCTGATAATGGGCTATCGAAATAAGATTGTCTTGACTATTATAACAATGACTATTATTATTATTATTATTATTATTATTATATGGGTGGCATCGCCTAGTCGGTACAGTGGTCGTCTGGTGACAGAGATTGCAGGTTCAATCCCCAGTCCTGCAAAAAATACGTCGAGGTGTCCTTGAGCAAGACACTGAACCCCTAACTCAACGGGGGTCAAAAGTGATCTAGAAAGGGCCGTTCTGGAAGCAGGTCTTTGTTCCAACTGATCACTTGTACTCCTCATTCTCTTAGTCAACCTATCATCTTTGCTAAGGACCTTAATTAGAATTAGAATCCGGTTTGTAAATGCCTGGTTGGAATAAAGACCTTCACACAGCGCCTCTCTCTGGATCACTTCAGATACACCAATAGGATGGATTAAATGCAGAGATTTGCAATTATCCACGTGTGGGACTGATAAGGGAACAACTATTATTATTATTATCACAATTGACTTGATGTTCTATGAAGGAAGGCTCGTTGCTTTACACTTTTAAAAAAACACCTGGACTAATATGTCAGCCGTCCAAATAATAAAATATCTTAAATAGTCTGATGTTCTCCTTTTATAAGGACAATGCATATTGATGAACATTTAGAATCAGACGTAACAATGCCCGATTTAGCCACAAGGCCAATCTTTATATGTTGTCCCAAGGATGGAACTACCGTTGAGATATGACACCCCTACGCCTTCTCTCGCCTCCTCCTTTCCCAGCTTCGTGATCCACCACTCGTCTCCTCCAAGCGGCTTCTGGGTAGTTAGCAGTGGTAATTGGGGAAGCTAGTGGAGCAGTGGCACGGTAGCTAACTTCACTCTGATGCATTCATTTGCTCTGTATCACTAAGGATAGTCGATTTTCCATTTCAACGTGAACGCAACATCATTCCTGGAAGATCTCGGAGGTGAGACGGAAGTTTCTGAGAAACTGAGCAACGTTGAATGCAGCATTGGAAGCATCCGACATGGAAATGTGCACCTTTGGCTTCTTCCCGACAGTCCTCCATACACGATTACTTTTTTAAATAAAACGTGTTCTCTGTGCATTTGGTAGATCTGTTTCTGGTAAGTATAAATAAGGAAATATAAAAATGTGATTGGGTTCGTCTTGTTTGTGTTGTGAATTGTTGCGCCATGCTTTTCGAATAGGCTTCTTGCATATTATTAATACTAGTTTAACCGGTTTAGCATGATTAAGTTTGCTAACCGGAAGCAATTACACTGTACACAGATATGGTGTCTGATAAAGATTCTGCTGTTACCACACTTACAGGTCATTAACAACGATTTTACGAAAGAGGATGGTGATAATTGCGGAAGATTTATAGGAGGGACAAAGCTCAGTCAGACATCGCGGGTTCGTCAGGGAGGGCTTCCTGCCCCTGATCTCTAGACAGACTGGATCGAGCTTCTCTTGTTTCCGTTCTGAAGCCAGGTGATGATTTGAGACGGCCATGTTGGTGTATCCCAAATGATTGGAGCTCTGCTGAGGTTGTGTAAAAACAACAAAACATATCTTTGACAATCAGGGGCTAATATGTAGTTTGAAAGGTGTGTCAAATGTACTAGAACATTCACTATTTGGGCTCTTTTGTTGAAGAGCGTTATTCATTACATACATAAATATAGATTTCATAGCCTTTTCCAGGGCAATTTTATTCTGGAAATCAATACTTGGCCTTAAGCCCAGATTTATTCAAAATAATTGAGTAAACTGCCAAGGTTTATTATGCAGTCCGTGGTGTTTGGGGTCATCAAAATTCGTATTCATATTTATGCAATTATTTTGATAACCAAAAAAAAAGAAGCATGACATTAAAATAAAAATAGAATAGATTCCTTTATGAGTCCCACTAGGGGAAATTCAGAATTATCAGCATTTTAACCCATCCTGTTATATAGGAGCAGTGAGCTGCTACCATATGGTGCTCAGGGAGCAGTAGGGGGTTTAGTATCTTACTCAAGGACACCTTGACATGCTTTCTGTAGGACCGGGGATCGAACCTGTAACCTTCCAATTGCTAGACTACTGCTCTACCCACTGAGCTATGCTACCCACCGACTGAGCTATTGCGCCCCCAAACACAACACAGCATAAAAGAACAGTTTGAGATAGTATTCAGATCAGTTGTAATTATGCCCATTTGGATATAATTTTTGAAAACAGCAGACACATTTCCTGAATTCTGTAGACTTGATCAGGTGTAAAGGCTAAAAAGACCATTTTCCCATCTTTGCTTTGGGGGGCCTCTTTGGAAGCATTATTCATGATCTACAACATCTTCAAATAAGGGAAGAGAACAAATAATTTGCGGTCTCTTGACCAAGGTCGATTAAGTCCTCTTATCTAGGAACGAGCAAAGCATATCAGAAACCGTGATGATTTATTTAAGAGTAAAGAAAACCACTCACACCCAAAATAGTTGGCTAAAGACCAGTTCAGTGGAAGGGGTTGAGAATATAGTTAAGTATGCATTTATGCATGAGTATTTAACATGACTGAGTATGAGTATGCACGAGTAACAGTTAAGTACGCATGCTTGTATAAGTATTTTTCAATTTTACCCTCCAAATTTTGCCCACCCAAAAATTATCGAAATATTGCCCCACTAATAGAAAATCTTACCCTGCTATTACTTAATTACATTCCTTGACAAATCTATCTTCATTCGATATGAAACTATAGAATCACTTACTACAATCAGAAATTCTAAATATTTAAGAATAATCTCAAAAGCCATCTGCAATAATTCTTAAAAAAATAAATAGACCTACACAAGTCAAGCCAATTAGACTCTTTTGAAATTACAAATTATGTTGCAAAATTCAAGGAAGATCTTGTTGTAGAGTTCGTGGGTTTTCATGTGTGTGAAAATGATCAGTCACGATCAGTCCCCCTGGTGTGGGGACTGATCGTGATGTGACAAATGGACCCACACACATGGTTATGATTTAACTTTCCCATTTTGCTATTCGGTTACCAATATGGTGTCCAGCTTTGGGTGAAGAGAAAAGGGGCGGCATAGCTCAGTGGGTAGAGCGGTCGTCTGCCGATCAGAAGGTTGCAGGTTCGATTCCCGGTCCTGCACACAGCATGTCGAGGTGTCCTTGAGTAAGACACTGAACCCCTAACTGCTCCCCGAGCGCCAGATGTTGGCAGCTCACTGCTCCTATACAATAGGTTGGGTTAAAAATGCAGAGAAATCCAAATTTCCCCTTGCGGGACTGATAAGGGAATTATTATTATTATTATCATTATTAAAAGAGTGGCTTTGGTGAAAGCTATTGCATC